>CAEGAE010092375.1:0-117500 GCA_903067095.1 Girardinus metallicus | reverse complement strand
GCGCCCACCGCCACCGCCGTCATGTGACTGGAGCAGCCGTCTGGAAACACAAACCACATCACAGCAGCAGGATAATTCATCAACGCATGCGGCTTTTATTTATCGGAGCTCAATTAGTGATGGGACACTAATTACCTATGTACTTTTTGAATCACATTTTGACGGATTTAATCGACAAAACAGACAATATTTTCAATTCAAAAACTTTTTCTGCTGCTAAATTATTGAATAAATAAACAGATGAGCTCAAACATAAAAATATTTGTTGTTTTTAATCTTAATTAGGTCAGAAGTTCGCAAACTTTACCATGCCAAGAACCCTGATCATTCATGGAGCTTCTTTAGGAATGTGAACTGTGGACACTGACATTAGCTTTAGCTGCTATATGTTTAGCATGTAGCAGCTGAGATGCTAACTCCTAGCACAACTTTTCCAGCGACCAATCAGATCGTTTGGAAGCAGAAATTAACCCCCAGTGAACCAACAGAAGCAGCTTTTGCTATCCATCGCCTAAACAACTGTTAGCGTGAAAAATAAACTTATCTTATTTCCAGATTTCCATGACCACAATCTCTTAAATAAATGGTTGAAGCTAAAATAGAAGTTGTAAAATGACAGCAGTGAAGAATATTTGGGTGTAAATGCTGATAATCTGCTGCTAATTGATTCTGCTCTGCATTGGATTTTTATCAGAGAAGCAAACAAACTGACCAGGAAGTATCTTCTCCCTCCGTTTTACTCTCCGGTGAGGCTGCAGCTGCTCCAGCAGCTCATCTCCAATAATCTGCGAGACGAAGCTTTCTGGGGAGACAAACATGGAAACTACTCTCAGAGACTTCTTAACAAGCGGACAGATAATGATGGGTAAAATTAAACCATTAAAGTGCATACAGTAACGAAAGCAGCTTTTTTACACAGAAAGCCGAATCTGAAAAACTCTTATAAAAGCAAAACAAGATATTACATTTGTTTTAAGTGATATTTCTTCTTTAATCTTGGTTACAAAGTAACTGTTGTTGTAATCAGATTCTAAAATCAAACTGAAACCATATTTTCATGAGTTTCTGTTTAAGCTGCACCAATTAAACCAGATAATTCAGATGTAACCGGGTGGTTTTATTGGAAGACGTAGTTTACATCTAGTGGTTGTAAATTCCCACCGTGGTTTGGGCCCTTGAACACCTCTAGGCCCCGTTCCCCACCGTCACTTCCGTTCACAGCCTTGTCGGGCTCATTAAGCGTATATAGGCACCGGGTGTGCACGCCAATCTGTGTGTGTTTGTTGGATCCGTCGTTGAGTTGGCTCTCAGGTCAAATGGGCGCTGGCGCCGTGCTCATCGGGTTGCTGTGAGTGTTCGGATCGTGGACATTTAATACTGATTGCTGCTGTTGCCTATTGTGCTCCCACAACCGGTGCAGAACCACAAACAATGCATAGCTCTTTATATTTTTTATTAGCTTGCTGGGCACAGCCTTAGGACTGGGTTGGGGCAATGTGGGGTTTGTTTTCTTTTGTCTAACATTATTTTGTTATTTTGTGTTTCTACTAATTTGGTTTGCATTTGTTTTTGGTTCCAATTGCTTCTAGTCTTGTCCTGGGTTTTGAGCCTTTTTGCGTTTTAAATTAGAATAATAAAGTCTATTTTTAATATTGTAAAGGAATGTGTAAATAAAGTATATTTTGTATGCTATTTCTGTTTCCTCATTTTCAGCCAGACCTACCTGGGTATAATTAATTGGGAAACTCTAGACCACTTGATATTTCAGTAGGCTACCAGTTGGCTTTAGGGCCACGTCCTCAGTCACAATCCGGGTTCTTTCCCCCGTGTTACACATGTTTAATAAACTTTGCATCTTATTTTGCATTTGGTATTTTCTTAAATGTTGGATTTGTATTAACTTAAGCAGCACTCAGATATTAATAATTATTAAAATGATAAAGTTAACACATTTTTTGTGTCTAATATGAGGCAAATTGTTAGACGTTTTTAACCAAAACAGGCTCCAGCCCAGGGCCTTTATTCTTCTACATCTGGCCCTGGCTGTAGAAGTTAGTTTCACAGGCTTTTGTGTCATGGGGTCCTATTTAGTTTTAGAGAGAAGTTTTCATTTTTGGCTTATTTATTATCTCATTTCAATACTAGCTAAGGGTGTAATGGTACACAAATGGATCCAAAATTTCTTCTATGGCAGATTTACTTGAGCAATAAGATATGGTAAATAGATTCAGACAGTAAAGAGGCAAAGAATTTCTTTTATTTCTGAAATATAAAAGACTTGAATTGAAAAAGTTTGTACTTAGTTTTTTTTTTATAGATGTGTGATTTATACAACAATGTAGATTCAGTTACTGAGATGAGGTAAAAAAATATGTTTTGGTTTTAATGAGGAGAGTTTTTGCAATCAATAAATCAACCAGAGCTGAAACATTCAGGTTTATCTTTACATAAAAAGGTATAAATAAACCTAATTAACTGAACTGAGGAACAATAAAAACTTGACCTTTCCAGACCTCTGAGTGGGCCGACTGGTTCTCAGTTTTTCATACCTCCATATGTTTGATGATGCAACTGAAACAGAGCGATACAGCGCACAGCACAATCTGTCTTTATAAAAGCACATTTTAGAACCGTGACATTTTTGGTGCATAGATACAAAAACTGCAGGCGCCGCTAAAACCTTTCATTACAGCTGGGTGCGATAGACTGCGGAAACAAATATCTTCCAATTTGCAGATTTTTTGTCAGATCATGGAACTTTATTTTTCCTCATCAAAGAAATTTTTGAGTCAGTTTGTAAATGACCAGTAAAGAAGATTTGCTCATGTTTGTTAAGTGCAGAGCATGGTTGTGTGTATGTCTGGAAATCACACTTTTAACAGACTTAGAAGTAGCTTTCATTTCACTACACTGGTGTCTTTTCGAAAAAGAAAAAAAACTCCCATGAAAATCCTGTCTGTGTCGACTTTCAGAGTGTGTGTGTAAATGTGCCTGCATCTGTTAACGTGCTGTGTGTGTGTGTGTGTGTGCGTGTAATGTCTTTATTTTGCTGACATTGGCAGTAAACAGAACCAGACATATTTGGAGCATCTTATTAGTCGCTGAAATCAGATGAAAACAAAATGCAAACAAGCTCCTCTTTAAAGATGTTCCAGCTCCACATTAATCATAAAAAAATGACTGGATTTGATTTTATTAAACGCTCATCAAGATGAAGTGGATAATTATGAAAACTAACCACATGGGAAGTTGGCTTTTCGTTATGTTGTGATTAAATAAAACCACTTGATGAACTATAAAACGACACATGAATAATAATTTGGAACAAGCGAACAAAGCAGAAGCAGCCTTTGTGAAGATCCACCAGTACCTTCTTTCTTCGGTTTCACTTGAAAAGACACAATTAAAGTTCTCTTGTCTTTATTAGATTCCAAAGGTTTGACATTTATTTTCAAGTATACAAACACACATTCTAGTAGAGCTTCCAGCCACTGTTCCCAACAGCAGAAATGATTTAAAGAGGCAGTATTTTGTAAAGTCGACTTTTGGGGACTTTCCATTATTTTGTAACGTTATTCCCATATCAAAATTATTTCGTGCATGTTTGGGAAATCCTCTAATCTCCCATGGCAACCATTCAAGGTGCCTTATCATACAAACTAGTTCTCAGTCCAACGCTCGTTAAAAACAATGTTGAAGGTTTACTGTTGTGAAATGGGCTGAAGGTGGAATTTAAGACAGAGCAGGAGTTTCTTAAAGAAACAGAGACCCAATTTCAACGCATTAAATTTCAAATTCACATTTCTTTTAAGTCATGTTTGAGATATATAGAATTTTCATAATAGTTTAATGTAAAAGTCACTTGATTGTGTTATAAAATGGCTCAATGTCCCTGGAAAATGCATAATTCTGCCCCTTTTAGCAATTCATAGTAACAAAATACATTCATTATCACAAAAGCTTTTTGGTAGTTGCTTTGGATTGTTCTTTTTCCTAATAAACAATTATTATTGGAAAACTGCATTTTTAATTCATTTATAGTTAAACTGAACATGCTCAATATTCTGATAATATATACAAGTGTGAAATCTGACTTTAAGCTGTCCTTAATAAAGGTAACAAAAAAAAAATCTGGAGTAGGAGTAAAACGTTGTGACATTGTCGGTTGGTGCAAAGCTCCGGCAGAAAGTCTCAGAGGGGATGAAAAGGAAGCAGGCGAGCCGCGATATTAACAAGGACAAATGGAAATATTAATGCAATTAATTCTTAATGAGATGGAATAAAGAAAAGAGAACTTAGAGTTGCTTTTAATAATGAAAATGTCCTTGTTCATCTTCACTACATTATCTGCTGGGCTCAAAAGCAGCAGTCAAACAACAAGTATTCACTGTGAAAGAAAGGTTCATGCACTTTGAGAGACACATAATTAGAGATGTTAGCTCGCAGCACACACACACACGCAACTAAAGGAGAGCAGTTAGCCTTCTGGTCTATCTGTGTCTACATACTTAATCTCAGCCACCACCCTGACTTTACACGTAGAGTCTGTGTCAAGCGCTCACACGCACGCCTGCACATTAGTTGGACAGATGAGCAGTGGGCCTGCTACCCCACCGCCGCCTCATTTCATTGATGGGAGAAACTACAATAACTGCTCACTATCATTTTGTCCAATAGACTTTATAATGGGTGAGTAAATTGCAAGATAATTAAACAGAATTTATCAAAGGTAACTTACGCTACTCAGGCCTTTAGGCCACAATCATTTTTACTTCCAATGACAAGTCTTCTGTCCTGGGGTTCATCATGTACACAGAATGACTGCAATCTTCCTTCTTTTATGTATATTTCTTTTTGTGATTAATAAATTAGACAGTGAAGCTTAGTGTTCATCTCAGCCAGGGAATGTCTCAAAGTCGTATGACGGTTTTATTTGGTGACATGTTAGACGTAAGCTGTATCTGTAACGATCTTAATTAGCTAAACAGAAAAAAAAGTTCAGTATTTGTGGATTTTTCCTCAAGTACATCCCAAAAAAAACATATATAGATATATATGTTTTTTTGTTCTGGATGCTTTACAAACTCCAAATGTCAAGTTGCATTATATATATATATATATATATATATATATATATGTGTGTGTGTGTGTAAGGAAGCTGAGACAAATAAGTTTTTGCTGTATAGCCTTGAACAGAATGAAACTGTCAAAGTATGATTCTTTATAATGAGAATACTCATATATATGAGTGTATATATATATATGTATTCTCATTATATGAGAATATAATGAGTATTCTCATTATTTGTAATGAGAATACTGTCAAAAAAGTAGTTTGGGTTGAGTTTGCAATGTTTCACAACACAGCACAATTTTTGGTTTTGTTTGCCGAGGTGCCTGAACCTTCACACAACATCTTGTTTTCTTTGTTTTGTCCTCTTTAATCATGTGTCTTCAAACTTGACTAAAATATATCCTCCCTGCTGAATATTCAGCACTATAACCAACTTCTATTTGTCTTAATTACTAACAGAGTAAACTTACTTATGTTTTTTGACAAGCCCACAATGATGCGGATATTTTTATTAATGCCAAACTGGCTCAATTCTAACAAACCATTGTGCATACTTCTTTTCACTGCTTTTTTTTTTTTTCAGAAATCCACTCTATTGAAAAGTGCTGACAGATATGCAAACAAGCAGAGTATGTGTTAATGACTGCCAGCTCAGTGTGTGAATAGCAAGGTGTTGATTAGCGCCGCTGCAAGCTGCTGCGGCCGTGACAAGCCCAGCCCTCCGCAGTGAGTTGTAGTCCAGACCCTCAGCCAACGATAACTAACTTCTGCCTCCATCAACAGCTCTCGTCGTCAGTTATGCCCGCGTCCTGACAGAGCCCTGACTGCCGAGCCACAGTTTGCCCCGCGGCCCTGTCGGAGGGGGCCGAAGGAGGATAAATGAGAGCGTTTTGGACAGCGGTGAAGTGACCCACATGTTTTCTCTGGTCATCTCTCCGTCTCGTCTCTTGTCCTCTCTCATTTTCTGCTTCTGCGTCTCGTCTTTTCCCTTCGCGCTAATGCATCGGTACGTTTCCGCGGTGGCAGTAAACAGATGTTTGGTGTCACTTTGGCAGAAAGGGAAACGACAAACACCGAGTGAAGTCCACACGCATATATTTTTTTTTATTTTTAAATCCTGCTTAAACAGGCTTAAAAGGTGCGTGCGAGCGTCTCTTTGTTGTATTCAAAGCTGTCCCGAACACCTATTGCATTTCCGGTCCCGAACATCAGAAGAGAGATGCCGCGTTGTTGTTCCTGGAGTCACGGGATCACCCTCGCCACAGATGACAAACAGATATAATCAGCTCTCCTGAGACTCATCCTGCTGTAGCCACATTCATTACAACCCGGCTAATGCATACATCAAACAACAGAGCCCGCTGACCACCACACTGTACCCTTCCCCTGCCCCCCCTCACACACACACACACACACACACACGCACACGCCTGTCTATTACTGCTACACATTTAACACACATTTCCATGCTCACGCCGTTATACACACATAATTGCACGCACTGTCAACACTCATTGTCATCACACCGACACGTATCTCATTTCAAAAGAGTTGTCTCTTTGACCCCCCTCATGGCACATAGAGCAGAATAATCGCATAATCTCCAAACTGAAGAGCAATATACAAATGGCTGGCCAGGCGGGCTCTTCCTGTCATTCCATCAGTACAGATTTGCATGTGTGTGATGTATTTAATACTTTCTCAGGCCTGGTCCGGCACGCCATAATAACCCAGCGTGTGAAGGCAGACCTGAAGCTGATTTATAGTCTCAGCCTGGCTGGAGGCTTCAGTCTGGGCTGTTTGAAGTGACATCAGGGTGTCTTTGTGTGTGAATGGGATGGACAGAGGAGCAGATATAGGTGTTTATGCATGCATGCGTGTGTGTGTCTGGAGGTTCATACATCTAATGCATGTCGTCTAGACAACATTTGTGCCCTCCGTCCGAAAGGGGTGATTGTCTTATGCAAATGAGGCCACGCTAGCTGTGACATGTCATCCAGCATGTGGGTCATGTGATGAGAGACCAACCAAGGCACGGCGGTGACGGTTGATAGCCTGCTTTTTTTTTTTTTTATTTATTGGTGCGGCCATTGTTTGTCATTACCTCTTTGGGCAGTAAAGACACGGGGTGGCATTTAGGCCAAGGATAAAACATTGTTTCTATAGAAAAAGGAAAACGAAAGAAACATTGTAGTTGAAAATCTGAACGGAGAAGATGGACATTTGAAATTGTGAATTTAAAAAAATATATATATATATTTACATTTATCCTTAGGATATGTTTATTCAGACTTCTCCACATTTTATTTTTCCCTTTACATTGAAAAAAACATTGGAATATTGTCAGTTTAATTTTTTCATGTGTTTACCAGGTTACTATAATTATTATGTAACTAATCAAACAAAATCACACACCAATAAGTTTGTTATTTGTCAAAGATGACAGTTTGTGAAAACTTAATGAAACATTTCATATTTTTGGTTTCTTTGTATGATCTTTCTTCATGTCTATCTTTTTTTTTTTCTTTGCCTGTGGATATGACTACAGACATAGCGGAATAAGACTATCGTCAGGCTCTAGTGGCCTTTATTTGTTAATGAATTGACAGGAAAGTGGGTAATGAGAGAAAGGGGAAGACATGCGGCAAAGATCACCAGGCCGGGAATCAAACCTGCGACGGCCGCATCAAGGATTAAGGCCTCCATATATGGGTTGTGTTTAACTTTTGCGCCACCACAGCACCCTCACTAATATATTTATTTTACGGCTTTTTTTAGAAAACTTTACCAAACGTAACAATGACTGTGAGGAGAACTGCAGTTCTTTTTGAAAGATTTAGTGGGCAGGTAGCACCATGCTGAAACCTCTAACTGCTAGCACTTGTTAAATCCCTCCTCATTTATGAATAGCCAGCAAAGGCTGCCATAAGAAAAAAAGAACTGTTTTGAGTTACACCTTTCAGCGTGGATTCTACAACCCAGGGTGTAAATCGCGTAAACAAATTTCTAAACAAATGTCCTGCATCCTGTGTCTTTCAGTCCTTCCTAAATGCAATATATTCGCTTCTCATCTCTTTTATGATGTTTGCTCATACAGAGATCTCCTCCATTCCCTCTAGACCCACACACATATGTATCGGAGTCCTGGATATTATCATAGGCATAGGATATGTCCAGAGGTCCACACTGACCTCTCACCCTGGTCCCTGGGACAGAATGGGGCCCCTCTCTCTGCCTGAACAGGGCCAGCGGCAGTTTTATAGAAAAGGTCTGCTGACTGACAGGTCATTTTTCAACTATTGTTTTTCTTTTAAACACCAATTTTATCTTGCAAAGTAACACACTGGCAAGCAATGGAGAGTGTAGCTGTGGTGTTCTTGTTAAAGACAGGCAAGGAGTTTGTGATTTGCTAAAAGGTTCTATCTGCTTCACATAAAGAGGGGGTTCTATTTATTTCAGAAGCATTTATGAGCTACATTAAACTATGTTATATTCATACACCAATCATTTTCTCTCACTACTGTTATTTTCTAATGATTTAATTAAGGGAAAAGAAATAACAATGTGTTCTGCTCTACAACTTATTTCTTCAGCTAAAATAGGAAGTTTTATATTCAGCAAACTGAATTTTCCGAATATTGTCGAAGCCAATTAAGACGCAAGTTTCATCAAATGTTCATAGGTAGCTATTTTTACAGTAAAGTAAATTTGATTGAGAAAGATGCTGAGAAAAAAAAAGGAGAAGGACAATTCAAAGTTTGTCCTAATTTTATACAAAAAAAAAAAGCCCCAATATAAAAATAGCATGAATTGTGATTTAGTAAAAGCAAAAGAGACTGTCTGAGGTAGAGACACCAACGTCGGCAGTCCCAGTGGCCACAGCGCTCTGTTTTTTTTTTTGGTATCTGGCACTGAATCAAGGCAGGGGAACAAGGCGGGCTCCAAGTTTTAAATTGAATTTCATGCTGGATTAGTGGCCCTCCTCTGAAATGCATGTGAGCCTGCCCCTAATGACGCGTTCATCTTCGCACTCCAGAGACATGCTGTGGATGTTTTTGTTTCTCCATCAATTAGTACGAGTGGCACAACAGCTATGTTTGCTTTATCACTGGAAATAATTACTCTCCGTGCTGCGCTCACATTGTGACAGACGGGGATAGTTTCGTTTTTTTCTTTTTTTTGATGTCAGCTGTCTGAGGACATCAAATTTATTTTCGACCTGCACTCATTCAAACTTCATTTCACCTTTGGTGCTAATAGAAGTCTTTGTGAAAATGAAGGCACATCAAACTCATCCATGTGGCCACACTGCATTTCGTCTTTCCTCCCCGGCCAGGTCGAATGGGGTCTGTGGAGCCTTGGGTCTATCTGTCCTTTGCCATGTGTCCTCTTTAGCACTGACCCATGCTGGAGGAGCAGGGACCGTACCCCGGGGGCCGAGGTGGTAGAGAAGGGGAAGGAGTGAGTGCGAGGGAGGGAAGGGACTGTCTCTGCTTCAGGCAATGGGTGAGCAGAGGGCAACGTCGTGGGGGTTGAATGTAAGCCATGTAGGCCTCTCCTTCCCCTCCATCCAGCCCTCCACCCCTCCCTCGTGATCTTGGCCTGAATGACATGGATGAATAACAGAGGAGTGCAGCAGTACAGAGTGCCCTGCTGCTGACCCTGACTGCTCTGGCCAGACCAGGGACAACATTTTTGTCTCTGTGTGCGAGTCTTTAGCTGTACATGGAGGACCTTGCTTACATGTACGTGTGTGGAAACTTTTATCACTTCTTGTGGATGCTTAACATAAACATGTTTACCACAAAACAGTAAACATGTTTATGTAGGTTTATGTAGGTTGAAGAATCCCACATATATCAGTAAATGCATTAATGTGTGTGTGTGCGTGTATGTGTAAGTTCACATGTAGCCAGCAGTAACAAGTAAACAATGTGCTCTTGTCTAACATAAGGCCTCAGGCCTCTGAAATACATCGGACACAACTCACACTGGGAAGGGATGAAGTCAGGCAAAGGAAAAGGAAAAATAAAAAAATACATAAAAAAAAAAGGTTCCCCCTATTTGGCACACAGAGGTAACCTCTTGTTTTTTAATATTAACATGTATACTTTCATTGAGAAGATTTTGTTGTAGATTATACAGTCAGCCTGAAAACTGTGATTATTTCAACTATCTCTTTAAATAAAAATTTAACAAAGACTCATTTTGTTGAGTCAGTCGTCCACACAAGAGTGATGTTTTATCAACCAAATTATTTATATTTTAAAGTTTTGTGATTCCCAGATACAGACTTAAGTGGCATCACTTCTTAATTCATAAATTTTAATAATATGCCAGTACTCCCAGCTTCAACTCTGGCCAGGCTTTCTTCAAGTTTTAGTGGGATTTTTTTTAAACATCCATTTGTTTCATTTGTAATGCTGAAGCAGGAAGGAGCCATCCACAAACTGTTTCCACAAATCAACTCAGTTGTTCAGTGTATTTCACAAAGTTTTGTAAAATCAGTCTGCATAGGTGCTGTATTTTATATGCCTGAGCGCATGGACGTGATTGGAGCAACCCATCCAGTTAGAAGGGTGAGTGAACTATAACTGTAAAATTGCCCAATCACACAACTAATTGTGATCTATAATATTGATGCTTTTTCATTTAAGGTCTTTTGCAAAAAGCCCTTCTTATTTACTCTGCAATTATTTAAGCAACTTTAAATTCATATTTATATTTTTAAAGGGGGGTATTGGTACAATTGACTTTTTGAGCTTTATAAAATGTTATGATGTGATACCCTTATCAAAAACATACCCAAAATGTTCATTGGTTCTTTAATGAGTGTTTGAGAAATCCTTATTGCTCCTCTGGTAGTCAACTGGAGGTGCCTAAACGCCTTGCCTTGCTCTCGCAAAGCGCCGCCTATTCACACAAAGTTCCTCCTTGAGCTGGTTTATCTAGTCGAGCTTCCAACTCACAGAGCTCCCCTCTCCCACGCAATAAATGGCAAACACCTGGTGGAATCTGCTGAGCTTATCATAAAAACAACTTCTCTGTCCCAATTTCCTAAGAATGGTTGTAAATGATATAATTTAGAGGCATTGTTGTGATGGCGCGCTGAAGGTGGAGTGTCGGAAAGAGCAGGAGCTTTTTAAGGAGACAGAGGGGATTTTAAGACGTTAAATTGTGAAGGTCAAATTTCTTTTAAGTTTTGTTTGATATGTACAGCATTGTTAAAATAAACGTTACATGATTATGCTATAAAATGGCACCATGTGCGTGGAAAATACCCTCCCTTTAAGGTTTTTATTGCGTATTTCTACACACTTTAATTATTTTACTACATTTGTTCTCTATAGTAAACCCTGCTGTTTGTTGTGATGATTACAACACGATAAAGTTGAAGTGCTTCCGCCTTTTTAGGTAACGTGTGTGATGAAAATGACGTTAAACAAAAAGGCTGCCATCAATCTTAGCATAGAAGTGGTTACGTTTCAGGGGGAGGTGGAACAAAAAGCCAACCATATTGGCTGTGCTGTTTGCCAAGTGGTAGTCATGCCCCTGCCCAGCCCTCCTATTATGAGATTGGCAATAAGTTGGGCTGCCTGCTGGGGAAAACAGGGAGCTGACGACGGGAACATATGCAGCAACACCTGATTGTTGCGCCACTGGCACAGACCTTTTCTGCTAGAGAGCACAAACACATGTAGATTCAACACACAACAACAACAACACTCAAAGATACTGCAGCATGCATTAACATAAGAAGCGTAACCTTCATTTTTTTCATTAGCACTTATACTCCATGATCAGTGCATGCACAGAGCAATGTAGAGTGGCTTCCAGAGCAAACCCACTGGGGATTAATTTCCTCGCTCAGAGAGGCTGTGGATGCCAAGCCTGGCTGGTGTGCCAGCCGCCCGCGGTGCACCACAAGCTGGCATGCTGTGCCAGCAAACAGCACTGATGCCCTCCATTTGCAGTGTCACATTTATCAAATGCATGCTGCTATCACTTAGCCCTCAGTGGTGCAAGACCGGTCCACCTTGCTACGCCACTGTTCAAACCAGTCTCTGTGCCCTAAAAATGTAGTCAGATGAGTTTGATCGACGACGCTGCAGTATGAAGTTGCGACTGACTGTGTGAAATTAAAAAAAAGAAAAAAAAGGATTTTTTTTTTTAGATGCATCCTCACCCCATTCCACCTCAGCACAAACCGATGCTTCTTGGGATTTTATATCCCACCACTTTATTGAACTTCATACAAGGATCGCACATCCATCGTCTTGCTCAGAGGAACTCAAACGTTTGCAGCCACACACAAAAGTGCAAAAGCAGAAATAAAATGTTCTTGAATCTTCTACCTCAACAGAGAATAAAGCAGAGCCTGCATTATTATGCAGCCATATGTGGTAGGTTGAAGGAAGCTTGCAAGAGTTAGAGGGGTGAGGTTGGGGGGGTGTTATAGAACCAGCCTGCATTGTCTGCCGGCTCTCAAAAGGTTTTGCTGTTGTTCATAGTCACGTTCTGAACTGGATGCGACCCTACAGGTGTCCCTGCTCTCTAAATGTGTTCTCCAGACCCTTCACCAGCCCCCTTCAAGCCGCCCGTCTGTGACCCCTGACCCCGCAGACCCCAGGAAGTATGGGTAATGGCAGGCTTGTCAATAAAGTCCAGGGTCACTAATAGACTAGCTTTGTTCTGCAATGTCAGCCAGCAAGAAAGAAAAGACTAGCAGAGGAAAAAAAAAATAATCTCCCTCATACCCACCATCTTTATAACGTATCTGGGCCTATTCAGATAACAAATGGGTGCTTTTGATTGTGAGCCCACAACCCACCACCTTTCTGTTCCCCTCTCCTGCATGTCTGCCTCTCCTCGTCTTCCTCCATCTCCTTGCTTCGCTCTCGTCGTTTTTAACTCCAAAGAGGTGCTTGTGCGCCGGGCTAAAAGGTCTTAATGTGCCTGCATTCATCGAGCCAGACCATAGAAGGCTGTTTTTAACCCTGTTTACGGCCTTGCATCCATTTGGCCAGGAGTCCTTCACTCCTAGTTCCTCCCCCTCTCCATATTTCTCTCCATTTTTCAACCTCCTTCACTTTCTCTTACTCCCTTTCTCTCGTCCACCCACATCCCAATCCCTTTGTGATAGGATATGAATGCACTTTGCTAGCTGATAATTACACTCTCCCTCTCTGCCCTCCTCTCCCTTTCTGACAGTGGGATCCACAGGCAGTCCTTATTCAGCCAGTAATTTGCCTGTCCTCCTCTTTCATTGAGAAGGTACAAATTATCCTTCACACGGGCACTGGCTATTCTCCGTCTCAGGCAGTGTGATGAGGACCGCACTAAAAGAGAAAATAGCCAAGAACATGCACTTTGCATCTGCTCTAAGTGTAATCTAAAAGAAGCGATTTATGTTTCATTCAGAAACTTTCTTGCTAGACAACAGCAAATGGAAAGAAGTTGTAATGAACTCACCTAGTTGTACTGTGATTTACAGCACAAATATGGTCATAATCAATACAAGCATTTCCAGTGCAACTACAAATTGTTTAGGTTAACTCTCTACAGCAGTTCTCTTTAAAGTAAAGTCTATCTTGCGAAGGGCAATCAACTTGGAATAGCTTAGAAAATATTTGGGAAAACTACTTTATTAGAACAAAAAGAGGGGCCAATTATTTTTCCCAAAATATTGCTAAAATGTTTTGTGAGCCCGAGGTATCGTCACACCCCTGCAGTCAACACCACAGTTAGCCATCTTGAAATCATACATTCACATAATTAGTGTCCAAGCTTGGCCACATTTGGACATTCGTCGCCTTCTCATCAACATCCATAGCTGAGGTCTCACCACCAACCCAGCTGTGTTTAAAGCCCATCCAAAATAGTCAAAGTGACAAACAGATAGTTAGCAAATGAAAGGATTCCACGACAAATTACTTACAGGACTCTGGCTCTGTGTGCACATATGCATCTGCAGCCATTTATATCGCCTTTATGAGTGTAGAGTTTTCATCAGGATTTATGGCTGGATGAGAACTGCACTCAGCATAACACCCTCAGAGGCTGGAGTGTTTCGAATCCTCAGACGGGGTGGGTTTATTTCAGCATATCTGTGTGAATTTAATTACAAGTGCTTTCGCTTGGTTTTAAAAGTGTGACAGCACTCAGGGCCATTTTCGTAATTTATTTATGGGCTGCGTTGGCAGGGTACCGGAACCTCATTGGGCTGAAAGCAGAGTTCAAGCAGCCGGTGGCGATTACAGGGCAAACGTGACCACTGGATAGACATCGACTGGCCTGGGAAGTCAACAGGAAACGCTCTTTTTTTCTTTTTTTTTTTAAAGACCATAATCATGTTCTGTCAAGTAATTACAGAACAGCAAAGGCAAAAAATGAAAACACATGGTGATAATGGGGACAAAGCATTGATCATCATCATACTGAGCAACTCCTGATGGTCATGGAGGGACAATGGAGCACACAGACGCCAATTGTTCTTTGACTCGATGAACTATGTAGCTCGTTAGATGGAGTTTTCCAAGATTAAAGAGATGGGTATGAGCGGAGGAGTCAAGGCCCGAGGTTAGAGCTGGGGGCGAAAATCGACACTCTGCCACAGCAGAGATGATCCGGCTCTCCAGCCCCTGACCCCACAGCGTGCTGCAGCCTTTGATTCTGCTTCTCTTTTTCTCGCTCCACATCAAAAACACACATTGTTTTACCCTCTTTGCATAATATTAAGACACAATCCAACACTTCAGTTCTGTAAAATAATACTTTTCACTTATTTCCTTGCACTACTATAAGTGTTGCTGTCTTCCTCCCATTGAGGAGTTTGTAGTTGATGGATTTTAATGAAAGGTGTAGGTGTTGAATGCATATCTTGCCAAAAGCACCAAGGCATTGATATTCTCCCTCAGGCAAAAAAAAAAGAGAGGGAGGGAAAGCGACGGAGAGGAGAAGAAGAGAGGTGACCCTGCTGCCTGAGTGGCAGTGGCCGTCATGCATAGCATCTCTAAAACGGGGGTGGGAGCTGGGTGGGGGTGGAGGAGGTGGGTGAATGTCACTTTCAAGTGTCTTCTCAGCACTCTTCCCTAATGAGAGATGGGTTCTGCTCCACAGACAGCCAAGGGGACCAAGAAAAGGGTCCCTCCCCGCCTCCTCTTCAGCCCTCCCCTCCACCTCTCAGATCTCCGATCCTCCAAGGAGCTGACAGCTCGAGCATCTCCTTCCACCTGCACAGCCCCATTCCCCCAATCATCATCACAACAACAACAAAAAAGGTAGGGAGAATTTCCATTTTCTGATTCCTAACCCCGGTCCCCGAGACATGCACCTTCCTTGCATCACTCTTAATCAAAATGACCACTCTTCCACTGTGTTCTTGCTCATACCTGAGCGCCCCTCAAACCCCCGCCCTCTCACTCTTTCCTTGCCATCAGCGAGGGACGCACACGAATGCTATTTAGCTACCCTAGCTAGTGATTCATCCATTCCAGCTGAAGGGAAAGGTGAGAGGAGAGATCTCCCAGGACTTCTCGCAGCCCCCATCTGTCAGATGCACCCGGCCCACTGATTTACATTTACCGCAAGGATTTATGGGATGCCCGCCACAAAACGAGTCGAAGCAGCAAGAATCATGTGCGAGAGACAGAGCTGGAGAAATTATTCAAAGTAGTGATTATTTTGGGACGGCCATTACGCATGCACACCTGATCAGGGCCTGTCACCCATGACTCCCCCCATCTACCATGATGGAGAGGGGCCTCATCCATGCTGCGGTCTTATTTTACCTGGCTTGCATAAAGGAGAATTCTCTTAGGCACCAGGAGAGCCTACTAAGGCTAAATTAGGCCCCCGGACAGGCAGAGGAGACAGGGAAAGAGGAGCAGATAAGGCTGTTTCGTATGCACAGGGGATTGAGATAAGAGATAGTGGTCAAATTCACAATCAATCTTAAGCCGAACATAATGTGGTCGCGTATTTGCAAACATACTTTTCCCTGTTTTGATTGTTTATGAGTTCGTTTCAACCCTCTAGGTCATTTTCTCCTTTCCTTTACACGCTCAATAATTTAAACTTCAAATTATTTGAATTGCAAATCAGTTGAAACCGTACAGTAAATGGACATAAATGTGTGAATTTCCGTATGTTTAACAGGTGACATTTGCCAGTCCACCTGCTCTCTCTGTAATTCAGAAGCTCAGAAAATGTCACACTGACAGCCCTCCTTTCAGCGCTGCTCTCAAGGCTCCGCTCACTCCCCACCTTCAGCAAGGATCATCACTTATAGTCATTACCTACAACACTTTGCAGTCTGTCGCTAAGAAAAGGGTTAGCGTAGCCAAGCTTTAGCACATGTTCTTTTGCCGTAGCTTAACAGCTAAGGTCAGCTGAAACTGTCTGCCCTCCTCCTCCTCTCCTCTCCCCTTTTCCCTGCCAAGTTCATTACCGATGGCCCCCAGGAACGACCTGATTTCAATTCAAATGCACTTTGTTCAGCTGCCCTTCTGGTAAAAGCCTGTCAGAATGGTGCCAGCTGATTATGTTGTAACAAAGAGTTTTGCTTATTTTATTTATTGCCCAACACAGCAGCAGATTTTTATTTTATTTTATTTTGTTTTACAATTGAGAAGAATGAGGCCTTTCTTCCTTCTTTAGTTTCCTTGATGTTGTTACTGTTGCTTTTTCAAATGAAAAAAGCATTCAAAATAAGTTACCGGCGCATAGCATACAATATCTTACAAGAATCATTTGCTTTCTGCTGCTTACAACCAGAAACGTAAAGGTATTTCTTTGATATTTGATGTAATACACCAACATAGCATGGTGTATAATTGTGAAGGAGAAGCAAATTTGTACAAGTCTTTTGCAAAATAATAAAAACATTTGGTGTGCATTTGTATCCAGTCTCTTTTGAGTCAATACTTCATAGAAATGCTTTCTGCTCTAAGTGCAGCTGCAAGTTTTCGTCATATGTCTCTACAAGCTTTGTGCAAATAGACACTAAAATATTTTACCTGTTTTTTTTTTTCTTATTTTTGTGAAATAGTTGTCAATTCCGGGCACATGTTAACATCAGTTTCCTCTACTTTATCAATCAGATGTAGGTAAACTTTGACAGTGCCATACTAGCATGTTGTAGCTCTGGTTGTATATGTAGGTTCATTGTCCACCCGAGGCTCCAGGTTTTGTTACGTCAAACAGGCTTCCTCCCAATGCTCTCCTTTATTTAGCTCTATCCATTTTCCATGATGTCTTACCAACTTCCCTGTCACTGGTGGGGAAAAAAAGCATTCCCACAATATGATGGAGGAACTTTGTTCAGAGATGGACGTGGATTGTTTTCTGGCACATGTAAGTTGAAAAATTACATTTTGGTTTCAGGAAATCAGAGCACCTTTTTCCAGTGTGCTCTTATATAGCATGTGGTAAACTGTGGCAACAAGACTTCTTCATCCATTGCTTTCTTCTTTTTACCCTTCCATAACGGCCATATATGAAGAGCACAATTACTGGGATATTCTTCATAGATCCCCCCAAACTGAGCTGGATGTCTCTGCCGCTCCTCTACTTACTGTTGGCCTTGTCACTGATTTTCAGGTTAAATAAAGTCTTCTTTGCCTTGTCTTGCCTTACCTTGCCGCATCATTTATCAGAATAGCAACTGTGGTCTACTCCATCTGTTTTCATAAAACCAATTAAATGAAGAAAACAACTATTTATTTTCAGACACAAAGTCCTAAATCTATGCCTGAGCTGTCTGCTGTGTTCCTTGGTCTTCATGATGCTGTTTGTTCACTAATGCTCTCTTACAAACCTCTGAGGCCTTCACAGAACAAGTGGATTTACACCCAGTTTACATTTCACACAGTTAGGTAACTTATAAAGGCAGCTGGTTGATCTGATCTTCAATAAGGAAAGGGGAATGAATGCAACACATCACACTCTTCAGAGTTTTATTTGTGGAAATTTGTATAAAAAAGAAAAAACTACTTTTTTTTCCCTTCCACTTAACAATTACACTTTACTTTGTGTTAGTTCGTCACATAAAATCCAAATAAAATACATTAAAGTTGTGGTTGTAATGTTAGAAACTGGGAATAAATTTTAAAGCATTGTCAATTTATTAATGGGTCCTGGCAACTTGCTATTGGCAGATATTTAACCTGAAGATTAAAGGGACATGGTTAGCTTAACAGCATAACCATGCTGTTAAGCAATAGAAAAAGTTATTGTCCATTACTTCTAGTGTAGTTTGACCCCAGAATGACTAAGACGGAAGTTTAACACCAAATAATGTGCAACAGCACTACATGTAAATGTCAAGTTACAGCAGACTCTTATTTAGGTGGCCACAGGCATTTTCCCCACTGCTTTCATGTCCTTTCATGGTGGCCAGTGTGGTCTCATGAAATTTTGTGAGCTTGATGTTTTAAAGTACTGGTCACAACTTGATTTATATTTTCTTAGTCCTTTAAACGTTGGTTAGATTTTAAATAATTTAAATTGATTTGTTGCAATCGCTGCAAAGGGATTTCATCTGTTCATTTATGTTTTAATTTATAGGCATTCGTGCCATAAAAGAAAAACTCATGCGAAAAACCTTTTGTTCAGTCACATTGTGAGGCTTTTTTGTCGTCACTTACGGTGGACTGCTATGCAAAAATAGAAATTTGCAATGTACATCAGTTTGTATAAAGTTCAACTGCACACATGAAGTAAGGAATTTAGTAGGCGTTCCCTCTTGTTGAAACTTTTCAAAGCTAAATTTTCTGCTTTTTTTTCTTATTTCCATGTTTATTTCATTTATCTCCTTAAATAGTTGGGGGGGGGGGTTATCAATAAAATCCTTGGTAATTTTATGCTTGGCTGTGAATTTTATTGCAGTTGCAGGGATTCAGTTCAGACACTGCAGTGGTATATCTCTGAGGCCAAGAAAGTGAGCGAAGTTTAATGAGACATTCTGTAAAGAGGACAAAAATAGAAATCAAAGCATTTACTGCATCTTTTCACAAAGCAAGAAAATAAATTGTACTTCTGCTGCACCATTTAGTAAATGTCTTCCTACCGATGACATTTTTCAATTTATGTTCTTTCCTATTGTAGTATTTGCTTAATATAATATGCACAATGAACAGCACTCATCACTATTATTTATACCCTTGCTAACGAAATGTCCAAAAATATAAAGATAAAAAGTTGAGACTCGTTGACCCCAAGATATCCACTCAGTAAACTTTGAAGAGTAATTTTATCCTCTACGCCATGTAGAGGATGTTTTATGTTAATTAAAGATATTGTCAAGTTCATAAGAGTAGCTGTTTCATTTTTGGCATTTCCACACTTATTGTTTTTTTATGGTAACCCTAGTCCATTTCACAAACGAGTAATTTTGCCATAAATGTTAAATGAATACTGTATATAATCAATTCATGTGTGACATTGCATAAAAAAATGCAAACAATTTCACAAAAGTGTCCGGTTCACAAACATCGAGCTGAATAACGAAGTCCTTTTTGCCTGTTTTAATTTTCAGGCTTTTTATGGAAACTTAACTCATCACAAAATATGTAGCAGGACAGCCAAAAAGCAATTCTCGAACACTTTTGGTTAGATGGAAACAAGGTTCACTGCGTCAGAGGAGTCATTGTGTTTTATAGAGCCTTTCTGGCCAAAGTTGTGATCACACAGCAGATGAGATGCATTCGCAGGCATTACAGGACTGGACAAAGTTCAGCACTGAGCAGTGTAATATTTCTGTTTTACTACACAATCTTTTCCCCACTCATCTACTGCCTGACTGCTACATAAAGTTCTTCTTAGAGATGAAAAGCAGGCTGGGAGTCTTTATTTGAGTCATATTCAAAGAGCCTTATTCACTCCATGATTGTCTTTTTCCTGGCACTGAATGATCAGCTTAGTGAAAAATGGCTTGCTCTTTGTGCCAGCTGATCCTGAGATGATGAGCCATTTCGTCTGGTTTAAAGAAAAGTTGATTTGACCTCAAAATAAGAATCCTTAATTTGTCTCAAACTGGAAAACCGGAGAACTGAATATTGTCTGTTTGTGGCACAGTATGTCTCACAGAAAGAGGGATGTGTGAGTAAGGCCTCGCAGGGGGAAAATAAGCCTTGGACAGGAGGAGAGCTGGACTCGCCGAGAAGATTAGAATCACAAGAATTTGTCAAACGGATGATGGAAAAGTCTATTCTGTTTTATATTGCCCACAGTTGCTTATGATTTGCACAAGAAAATAATCGTTATACATACTGAAGTGCCTTGCAGAAATATTCACATTGAACCATTCCACATTCTGACATGTTGTGACCTCAAAATTTTAATGGATTCTATTGGGATTTCTATGTGATAGACCGGCACAAAGTAGGACATAATCATGAGGTAATAGGAAAAAGATGCATGATTTTACCTTCCCCCATCCCCCCAAAAAAAATAAAAATCTGAAAAGTGCGGCAAGGGTACATTTTCAGCAACCTTGAGTCAAAACTTTGTAGAGTCCCCTGTTGCAAATAAAGATTTAAATTTTGGGGGGTTTGTCTCTTCCCGCTTTTATGCGTCTAAAGACTGAAACTTTTTCCCTTTTTTTGTTGTAAATAGTGAAAGTTCAGTCAGAGGGGATACAAAGTGTCTGTGAACCTCAATATTAAGTTTTGCCTTAGATGTCATTCCAGTATTGCTCAGTAGTTTGCTCCTACAACTGAGCAATACTGGTATGGCTTTTCAGGATGGCTTTTCAAGTCTGAAAAGCCATCCTGTCCTTGCATGGTGCTGTCAACACTATGTTTCACAGTAGGGATGTTGCATTCTGGGTGATGTGCAGTGTTGGTTTCTCCTAAACCTTTCATAGCCATGCATTATTTTTCTTCCAGTTTACAATTACTAATTTCTATTGGTCTGTCACATTAGATCCTAATAACGTGCAACAAAGCTTGTAGTTGTAATGTGACGAAATCTGTAAGTAAGTCAGAGAAATGAGGTCAATTAAGGATACTTTGCTGACAATTTCTGATACTAAAGTATAACCAGTGTATGGGCCTTTTGTCGTAATTAGCATACTCCCAAACACCCAGGCCGATCCAACTATTGTTTTTCTCAAGCCTTTAAACAACTGGTGGACATGGTGAGGGTGAATTATGTGGCATAACGTATGTGGGAAATATCTGAGGCCCATTGTAGCCTGACAGAAGAACCCACCTAATCTGCGGGATAGCTTTGCCTCCGATAGCAGGTCTGAAAGGCTGTTAGGCAAAGTGGGACAAAGAGACTCTTAATTTCCAATACAGCCTCATCGGTTGTCAACTCAATTAACATATTAGAAGGGATCAGTCTGTGACAACTGTCAGAGCACAACCTCAAGACAGAACCGCCATTGTGTCTTAAGGAAACCTACATGGCCCGGTCAGATGGATGAGTAAGGAGTAGGTAGGAGACGGAACCAGAATGTGGCTATGTGACCCCATAAATTGTGTTCAATTATTATTATATCATTTTCCAAATGTGTCTGATGTCGTGTAAATAATTTCAGTCCAAGCACGTAGAAAGACACCTCCTTGTGTATCAGAGAGACACGGTAAAGAGTTTTCCAGCTGTAGTGGCATGGTATTATAGACGCCTTTGAAGCGCTGTTGATTCTAAGCGCTGTTGACAAAGAAAGATGCCTGGAGGATCCTTCAAATGTCCATCCTCACAGGACATGAAGCGGACAGGACCCAGAGCAGCTCAGGAATGGGTTTGCAGACGAAGCATATGTTATGCAGAAACGGAGCATGAGGAAAGACAGGGGGGTGGCAAACATGGATACAGAGAGGCAAGAAGGAGATGAGAAGGGAAACAAACAGATAGCAGGCATTGCGGGTGAGAGAAAGAACACGGGGAGGTGTAGGAGTCGGGTGGGTGCTGAAAGAGACAGAGAGAGCACGCTTGAAAGGAAGGAGGGAACGAGGAGAGGGGGTGAAAGGGTGAAGGCAAGGAGGGGTGTAGAAAGAGGAAGAAGTTTGAAATAAACTGGTTGGGACATGTGTGACATTGGGGCCCTGGCAGGAGTTGTGTCATTGGTCCATATGACTTGTGTGGAGCGCGGGTGAAGTAATGCGTTGTAGCAGTGGTGGAATGGTCACTGTATGTCAATGACCTTTCCATCAGGAGCGCTGTAATCACATGTCAAAACATTTTGAGGGCCCACATACTGCAATGTCGCCGATGACTAAATGCTCTCTGACAAAAATTGCTTTTTTGGCTTTGATTTCATTTGCTTTATTTTAATAAGTTTAAATGCATTTTAAGAGGATTTTAAATCCAGACTTGGACGAGGGAAGAAAATAAGAGATGGACATCTTGTCTTGTTTTTCTGGTGTCTGCGAGATAACGCTTTACGTCTTTATTTTCTGTGTGCTGATGAGATGCAGCAGAGTCTTTCAGCCATGTAAACAAAACCCCTGAGAAGAGAAAATGCCAGGGTAACCTAGACCACCCCTACCAAGAAATGAGACTTGACAAGAAACAGACATGGGTTCAAGCCTTGGCCTCTAGGCCCCGCTGCATTCTTCATCACTCCACCAAATAAAAAGTGTAGCAGAAATGTTGACATTTCTGTCCGTATGGTACTGCAAATTAGTCACACAGATTTAAAGAAGGTCATCCTGAATTAAAATAGTCACATTACAGCCCTGGAAACCACACCGACGTGTCTGTTTATCATGAAACTGCAATCTGTGACAAACTATTTTCATTTACAGATATTCCTCATTAGGAATATTTCTGAAGAAATATTTTTTTTCAGACTTCAATTGGTTTTGTTGAATGTGATGGACTAACTCAATAAATGCATAATTGTGAAGTGAAAGAACGACTACAGTTTTCAGTGAAAAGAAAAAATGTAAAATTGGGATTTTCAGTTGTATTCAGCCTCCTTTATTCAATAACCAGTGAAACGTGGTGGTGGTACTGCTTTTCTTCAGCAGATCAGAGCGGATAGGGAGAATGATGCTGAATACAGCTGTTTGAAGGTGAAAAGGACTTTAAACCTTATTTCTAATTAAACACGTTTAAGTTAAAGAACCTTGAGGTGAATTAGTGGTACATCTTAGGTGTTATAAATAAACTCACTAGTTTGTTTATAACTATTTGGTCTAGAATAAAATGTATTTTAATAATTGCAATTTTTAATGAGAGAGGTTGTGTTTATGCCAACACATATTCATTGAAAACCCACCTGATCACACTTTAGAGCAGCTGAAGGGACTCTTCACCAGTTTCACGTCCAAAGTTCATTTCCCTGTTGTGAGAAGTAGCACTCAGCCTGTGAAAACAGATGTTTAATTTCTGCTGCTGCTCTCAAACTAATTGCTTTCTAAGTGGTGACATCACAGGGGTTATCAGAGGTCAGGCTACCACTGAAAAAAAATGGGCTAAAATTGTTTAACAGTAAACCTGTGATAAATGCTGGTATTCACTGTGTCAGGTGAGAAAAATTAGAGCAAAGCTCCAACTGGATTTTGTTTGACTGAAAATACCATCCTTAGAGTTTCTTAATTTTTGTAGGATAATTTAGAGGTATTACATTGTACTTGGATGCTTTATTTCATCCTTATGGAATATGAATCACTGGTAACATGCATTGTTTAATTATTTAGGCTTCATAACACTGAAATCTACTAGAAGTGAAATTGAAATGATGTTCCCTTTTCTTCTTTTCTAAAAACTACATGCTGATTTGTTTGGGCTGAAAATCAGAATTATTTAAATAAAAATGTTTAACCGAGGCACTGTAAATCCATGCAAGAGAATAGTAGAACAAATTTTTTCATTTTGCTAAAGTCCATCAATTTGTAACAAAGAGGTAACAATTAATGAAGAATAATGTAACAAAGCAAAAACACGAGTAAAAACATTTTTGAAATAATGAAAAATGTACATTGAAAAAAAAAAAAGGTTTTTGCACCCTAAGAGATTTTTTGTTGTTTCTTGCTTTGTTGCAGCTCTATCAGTGAAAGATAACCTGCAGTTTTCAAATGATTAGTTCAATGATCAAAATCACTCCTATTATCTAAATGTAATTGAAGTTTTTATCTATTCACTTTTGTTAAAAGCTTGGCACCAAAGAACAAGGATCTGAATTCATTTTGCCAGCGCCCAAGCTAAGGAGGAGAGTAAAGTCTCACATCTCTTCCAAAGGTGGAAGAATAAGTATAGCATGAATATCAACCTATTATTCAGATGGAAAACAAACAAACTCCCCTGGTGATTATAAAAGCATCACAAATAAGCCAATAACAGAGACTGTATCTGGCTGACAGAGGAAAAAAAAACTGTCTCCTTCTCTGCTAATCAGTTTTATGGTCACATATAATCAGTATTTAGTCTTCAGGGTTAAATGGACAAAACCATGGATAAAAGAAAACATTTCAAACTCTAATAGCACTCATCAAACATAATCAATAATTATCATAACTAGAAATCGTTAGATAAAACTTATTGAAGAGGAGGAAAGAGACCAGAGCTTCTCAGATCCACTTTTTGTATAACATTCCTCTTTCATCTGACATGTAGCTCTTCTGTGGCATTGCTCTGTGCTTGTGCATCCATGTCTTTGTGAACAGTTTCAGCATAGTTTTTGAATTTGAAATGTGACGTTTTAAAATAAAACCTGACGGTGAAATAACAGTAGAATGGATACCATATTGTGTGCAAGCTTCCATCATGTCTGGACTTTATTACCATACTGGTTCCTTTAGATTGATCCAAATGTTAACAATTGCATTGAGATGTTAAGTTAAATGACAGTATGGCTGAAAAAAGAATCACAACATGACAGGAGAAAACAACTTTCTAAGTAAAATCTGTATCCTTCCTTTCTCCCTCCCCGAGGGTGGACTCCCACAGTCCTTAGGCCTTTGTGGCTGTCTCCTCTTTATGAATAGAGGCTTAACTATGGCCCGGAGCAATGCATCTTCTGCTCCCTCATTGATAGCCAATGCATAATTCATTTATTTTCATCATGTCGTCAGATGTGCATAAGCTTCACCCAGTTATTTTTTTCTTCTTCTCATGAAACACATTCATAATATTCAGTCACTCCTGGCCTCTCAACTTTATCAAGAGTCCAGCTGAGATGAAAGCCAGTCTTTATTATTGATTATCAGAGGGATTAGCGCCCAGTGAAAGTTAAGGTTAGCCCCCAGCGAGTGAGTCGGTCCCCTTTTTTGTCGGAAGACTGTCGCTGCACGCTATCCTCTCATGTGTGGGTCGGGATGCTTTGTGTCTGGTTCGCACACACAGGAGAAATTACGTGAAAATCATGCAAGCATTCTTAAAGGCTTCACTTTGTCTTCAAATCCTGTCAAACTTAATGCACATCCTGCAGGCAATGGAGTGAGGGTTTTATTTTTTCTTTCAATTTCTGACTTCAGGACACAAGACACGAGCTATCTCGTAGGTAAGATGATGAACAAAAGAGTTTGAAACTATATCCCATGTCCACGGCCGTGTGTGCAAGTCACTGCCCTGGACCAATTACCAGTACCACTTCCCTCTACCTTTCTTTACTTGAATGAAAGACAAACAAAAAGCTTAAAACCAGCTGGCTCGCCTGGCCATTTGAATGAAAGCATCACTTCTCCCTCGACCTTTTCTTCACCCGGTGCCCATAAGTCTTCAGCCTTGACCATACATTATCTTTCATGCTCAATGCTCCTCTTCCTCCTTTGCTTTTTCTGGTCTCTCTTCTCTCTCCTTCCCCCTCACTCTGCCCCCTGCATCTCCAAGAATAAAGCCCTCCTAATGACTGTGGGCTCTCAAGGGCCTGCTGGTGCCCGGGTACTCGAAAGTGCGGCATGATGGAGGGGTGGGGGGGCACCTCCTCCTCCTTCTCTTCCTCCTCTTTTATCACAGGTGAGAATAGAGGGTCAAGAGGGGTTAATGTGCTGCTGTTGCACAGAGGTTTGGGCTATCACCATGGCAGCGAGTAAGTTGAATACCAAGGTGTATTGCTTTCCTTCTGATGCAGAGGTTTGTTGGTGACTTGTTTTCTTTGGTGTTTGGGGTTCAACTTCATTTTCTGATTTTAACCTCAGAAGGTTTTGTTATAGATGTTTTATATATATAAAAAATTTCCATTTTATAAATGTTTTTAAAAACTAAAATTAGTCTATTACAGCTATGAAAATCAATTAATATTCCTCCTCTTATCCAACTGTGGTGCAGTAAAAAAAAATCTACCGGCATGAATTTACTTAAAAACCATTTTGTTCACATTAATCTCATGAGCATCACTGTTTTTATACACATTTCTGGAACAAATCTAGTGCTACAATTCCTTATGAACCCATCCTGTCTTTATGTATGACAGCATTTCTACTGCAGTGTTTGTTGGAAAGACTGGTGAAAAAGATGAGAAATGCATAAAATCATTGATTAAAAATCTGAGTTATTCCAATAAATATTGATTTCTGAACTATTTTAGTGGGAAGAGGAAGTTTGGGTTTATAAAACATCCATACTTTAACCACTGATTAAAAGGTTTACCGTCTGACATCACAAACAAGCGCTGGAAAACTTGTTTACTGCCTTTCTATCTAACACATGGCTTTACTAGTGACAGCACGAACACACTTCTCCTCTCATATTTGCTCTGACTGGCTTTAGTGTGACAACTTGGCTATTTGCAGCAGGATTCTCTGTCAGTTCTTATTGCAGACTTTTTCTTACTGAGACATATGGAATATCTTGCAACGTTTATCTACAGTAGAAGTCAGATTTTTATTTATAATTCTCACAGAATGATACAGAAGTATTTTCTTGTGAAAACACATCCTTTTAGGGTTTTTGAGCTATTTGTTCACAAAGTCTTTTGCCAAGAGTCTTGGTTAGAAGGCATAAAGTAGAGATAATATTCAGTAGCTTTTACTTAATGTTTAAATTTATTTTTATTGGATGTTTGGTTAATATTACGTTTTGAACTGGCATGATCATGAAAACACAGCAGCATGGTTTGATGCAGGACACCTGTTAGAAAAGTTAGTTTTCCCCACACTAAATTAAATAAAGTGCCTTGCAAAGTATTTATACCCTTTTGAAGTTATTCAGTTGTAGTCACAATATAAAGGCAAAGTGAAATGTATTTTTTAGGGATTTGATATAATACACTAAGAATATGTATTTGTAAAACGGTTACCTTAAAAGCGGTGGATTAACAATTGTTCAAACCAAACCACCAGAGCTTTGGATCTCTGTTGCTCCTCCAGAGGCGCCGTTGACCTCTTGGCTGCTTCTCTGATTAATGCTCTCCTTACCCAGCCTGTGTACAAAGCTTTGCAGTCACAGTAGTCCTCATGAGCAAAAGGTCAGAGTCAAGGGTCATGGTCACCAGATGGGTCCAAGGGGCCGTAACATCTGGCCAGTTGTGAGGTTCAGTGGTGAACAGGAATGTAGGCACAGAAAAAAAAAAAAAAAACTTCTTTTGGTTTTTGTGAATGTGAAAAGCAGAAACTTACTTGCTGTAGACTTAAAACTCATCATTAAAAGCCTGCAAGGCTCTATCTACATTCTGAAACTTCACTTTTATAATAAATTAACCCACTTTATTCTTTTCCCCCTGTAACTTGAAACAAATGCAGACAAATTATACATTTCAAAGGCGTGTGAATTAAAGAAACATTCCATCTAGCCATTCTGATGCAATTTGCATTTTGATTTTTTGCGATTTCTGCACTTTCTTTCAAGGCTTCATGCTCTTAATATTGGTGTGGATCAAAAGCCTTTCATTAAGGTTTTTTTTTTTACACTCCTTCCAGCATTGTTTGGCTCCTAGGATAACAACAAAGTGCTTTCCTCTCACTCCGGGGCCAGGTTAGATGAGAAGAAAGGAGCAGTTATTCCTGGGCTAAGTTCACATCAAACACAAGGAGCTCCAAGTGAGAGAAGATGAAAGCGTCAGGCCTGACCCGGAAGATTAGACCGACTCTGCTGCCAGCTCCGTAGCACCCAGGGGCCATCCTCACTCCAGGATCCCACCCCTCCTTCCTACGGCACAATGGACTCCAGCACAGAAGAAGACTAGACGGAGAGGAGAGTAAAACATGGAGAGCAGAAGAAGCGAACAAAGATACAAAAGCAAGGGGGAGATAGTTGAGTCGGAAAGAAGAGAAGTACAATACAATTTCAATGGTGTAAAACTGTCCCAACCTACTTTTCTCGCCTCCACTGCCGCCTCCTCCGACAGATAGCGGTGAGGCTAGGAATAATGCCAATTATCATAATTGCTTAAAGTGTGTGTGAATATTCATGATTTCTGCAGCTTTATTATAGCAACAAATCCACATCACAATGAATGTAAATGTGCTGTGATTATTTTACATAGCGCTATGCCCCTAATCCTTTTTCGCCTTGTATGTGTGCGAGCGTAGACTGCAGCTGCGGGTCTCAAGGTTGGGTGCGAACTGTAACCGGCCCTCATCAGCTGGCCGAGCTGTTGCCACGCATCACATGCAGAGGAGAAAAAATCTGTAATGTGAAAGAAGAAAAGGGGTGGGCGGAGGGGAGGGGCACAGGGAAGTCGAAAGTGGGAAACGAGGAAGGGGGGCCATAAGGAGGCAACAACAACAACACCGTGAATACGAGGATAAAATAGGAAAACGACTGGGAAGGAGCAAAGGATCAAAAAAAAAGGACCAAAGTACCAAAAAAAAAAAAAAATTCCCATTAAGGGTTTAAAGAAGAGAAGTGAACACTTGCCAGGTACATTGCCTTCTAAAAGTATTCACTACTTTCCACATTTTACGTTAGAACTATCACCTTTAATATTTTATGTATTGTCTCTGTGAAGTGGAAGAAAATCAAGTTTTAAAAATTTTTGTCTTAAAAAAACTGAAAAGTGTGGTGTATATTTTTATTGAGACCCTTGATGCATCCTAACGCCTTCAGAAGAACCTAATTAGATACAGACTGTTGGTAAGGTCTTGTACACGTGTACCTAGGTTTTCATAAAAACTAATATCTCCACCATGTTGTTTACAAAGTAATATCTTACACACTTAATCGGTTTCTGAAAAGTTTTCATTCACACAAACTGCACAAATCCACCCCAGAGCGTTGTTTTTAAAATGCCAAAAGCATACGGGGAAGTGTAGCTAAACATGGTGCAAGGAGGTTCATTTGTGTACAGATATATAGGTTGAACTACTTCTAAGTTGCGAATTAGAATATAAAGTTAATAAAACATGAGACAATGCCGATTGGGAATAACGTCAAAACATATATGTAGATATATTGGTGCATTATTTGTCACAGCTAATGCACAGGACCACATTTATGGAGTTTTCTCAAGTCTAATTCAGAGATTTTATAAATAATTGTTTTAAGTGATAATAAATTGATTTTTTTGTGTGGTTGAAAGGCCAAACGCATAAAAATTTTAATTGTTTTCCCAGATATTTGGCTACTTATAGAGTAGACCTTAACATCTCTGTAACTGTAGCTGTTGTGTGAAGACCTCAGTGGTTTGTTAAAGAACATGTAGAAAAACATTTTTTCTTATTTTTTCTTATATAATTTTTTTTTCCTTTTATGTTATTATTATTGTTGTTGTTCTGCCCCTTAAACTTCTATTAAAATGTATTGCAGTTTATCGTTGCAATAGTTGATTGTGGAAAAATTCAAGTGGCACAAATACTTTTTTTAATATCACAATACTGCATGCACAGACATGCACACGGATCTCCTCCTGCTCCTGTGCCCGTCCTTAGGAGGTGCCAGATGGCACAGGACAAATGCTCCTGAGGGGAAACTGCGTACTGACCCCTCCCTCTCTTCACCCGTACTTTCTCACACATTGAAGACACATGGACACAGGGGAGGGGAAGAAAGGAAGGGGCAGGGTTATCGATGATACCCATCAGACGTACTCCCAAGCCCTGCGCTGACTGACTCTCGAGATGCAGCGATATCAAGGCGTGCCTCGACAGATTAGGAGGCAGGCAGGGATCTGAATGGCCCTTTGGTTAGCCTGTGGGCCTGATGCACAGCCTCAAGGACAGTGCCCCAGATCAAACACTCACTTTGTCTGGCATTCATGACCTGCTACCTGGAGATGCTATCTCACCTCCGCCTGCATGGTACACAGTGACCTGCCCCCACACCCTCATCGCCGTGCAACAACAAGACCCGTGAGCTCCGTCCAAAAATCTCCAAATTCCCTCTCGGTGATGGTTATGGGTGAGCAACTCGCAGACAGAGACATTGACAAGAAGATGGAGGAGATACTGAGCTCTGGTATGAATGTGGGCAGAATCACAAGACCAAAGTCTCTGTCACAGTAGCTGTTGATAGAGGCCATCTTTTTCACAAGACCGCTATGGCCCTTGTCATATTTGTGAAACGCTAATTAATCAGGTAAGGTGGTGTGCACTCTACAGTCAATACATCAAAAGAGAACGGAGGCTTTATAGGGATCATTTCAGTGAAACATTGTAATGTTCACTGTTTTATGAATTCCACTATGCTTCCAAATGCTACCTAGAATCAGTCATTTTGTTAAATTTTTCATTTGTATTAGCTCAGGTGCTTAATGTGAAAAACAGTTCAAGTAAGCCACTTGAAGTCCTAAACTAAAACGAGTGCAAAAAACTTGGAGATTGTAAATACAGACCACATGTCTGTCACCATGAACCGACCACAGCAGACAGATCAGCGATGAACTTGTGGAGAAGTTCAAAGCACAGTTTGGTTAAAAACCTATTTTCAACATCTCAGAGAGCAATGTCCAGCTCATGAAACGTAGAGTATGATGCATACACTGCCCACATTGTCTGAAAATTGCCTTTGGTATTAGTCTATGTAATCCTAAGACAGTATACAGGATGCGTAGCCCGCATTATCAAGTGTCACTGCCTTCATGCTGTTAGTGCATTTATGAAGCTGGCATGAATGTCAAACATTGTAGGCACTACAAGTCAGGTCTGAGGTAACTTCAGAATTCAGTGGAAACATTGTGATAGTGAAGAAAATATTGACAATGTAAATTCTCAAAAAGAGACATAAAAAGAGGCACAGCAGGTGGAGGTGGTCTGTTAAATACATGACAGAATGAGTCATCATTTCTGACATCATTTTCTTTTTTGTTCTTTTGGTGATCACACATGAGCTGTGCTGCACCACACTGCCCTGATTATTACTGGTATGTGCTCCAGTATTGCTTAAAAACTTTAACTTCATTACATGTGGTTAACAACCCCCTCTGTAACCTGGTAGTAATTATACTCATCTACTTCTAAACTAGCAAGCCAATCTAAGCTAATGTAAGATGGCAAACAGTGGTGGTTCTAGGTGGGGACAGTTTTTATTTCATTGGGTAACAGAATAAAGCATGAAACAAAAAAAAAAATGCACATTTTCATTGTTTATTATATTAAGTGAGTCAAAGAGCCACTTGTCGTTAATGAGCTCCAGGTTGCAGTTCAATGAAATACCACTGAAATTGCTTTCCACCATAGGTCTTACATACTCCCCTGCTCACGCTCACCTGAATCCTCTGCCGTCTGACAGCCTTTTCTCAGCGCATAAGCCGACTGGTTTTCATTGCTGCTTCTGCACTGCCGCTGTTACATGTTCTCCTTTCCTGGTGTCATTCCTGTAACTGTGTTTAGGTTCTCTTTTTAAATTCCATTTTCATTCACCACTGATTCATCTGCCAAACGTATGAAAGTTTTTCTTGTATGACTCACTGTTCTATGTGCAGCAGCCATGATAAATCTGAACTTGGATTCAAAATAAAAGGTCATTTTTTGCTTAGAAAGCTCTAATTCTGACTTCAGGAAGTGTTCTTTCTGATTTTTCTTAATATTTCTACAGTGGTTCATCTCTACCCTTTGTGTCTAACACTGCGTCATACCCTTGCAAATCTTATATTTTGTTTTTTCATAGTTCTTTATTATTTATTATCCTTCTTGTTTATTGCTAGTTGTTTCTCACTTTAGTCAGCTTTCATTCCTTAATGTGCTAATTACATATATTTGACTATGACAATACAAACAATACAAAGTCTATCTAAATAGAAAATGAATATTTTCGTAAAACAAATTTTTTGAACATGAGTTTCACTTTTTGCTCTTAGAGATTTATTATGATTCTGCTATTCTAGCAACAACGCCATGTGATTTTCACATTTAAATCCAAAAATAAAACTAAACAAAGTGGAAGAGATAATGGTGCCCATGTGGGACTTGAACTCACATCATGTGTTAGAAAGTTCTTTGAGTAATTGGTGTCTTGTTAGAGGCTCTATAACTTTCCCTAGTTTGTCTTTGTAATAATGACAATGGTGGCCTAGTTTATTAAGCCATACAAGACTCACGCTTGGTCAGAGAGAGCCAACATTTTGCAGGATTTATATATATATACACAAGTAGACAACTTTTATTTTACAGTATATCCAACTAATCATTGATTTTGAAGGATCAAGTCTGGTTTTTAAATGCTGTGGGGTTTTTTTGGAACAACAATTTTAGTAAAATTTCAGCATGACTTACAGTGCTAACACAAAAAAGCCATAATTGTGAAACAAAAAGTAAGTGAACTACGTTTTGCTGTAACTACGGCTGCACTTATAGGTTATTGTACAAAAGTTTGGTGTTTAAAATTTTCTGTGGTAGATTTACAAACATGGCTTTAAATTAGATCAGAATTATTTTTCTATATTTTTGTGAATACTGATTTACCTATATTTTTATGCCATTCTGTTTTCTGTTTTCTATTGAGATGTTTTATTGGTAAAGCACTCAGGGGAGTACTTTCTAAAAAACCCTGATGTACTCAGTACTTACTTACTGTATTGTGCCTACTTTTTTAAAATAGAAGATAATATTATATAGAAAGTGTTTGTTAAATACCATTTCAACATGTTAATATTTATCATAATGTAAATGTAAAGTCTTATTTCTTCTTTTTTTAAACACTTTCTGGGCACCAAAACCGATTGATCTTTGCTTTCCATATGATTTGAATGAGCGTTTACTGAGTGCATGCGTGTCTTCTACAGACAAAAGTTTTTGCCCAGTTGTCTTTGCACAACCATAGTTTGCACTGTATGATTGGATGGATAGCATCTCTAAACAGCATCTTTGAAGCCTTGACATAAATTCTTGTTGGAATCCGTGTCTTGACTTGGATTAGACCATTCTGTGCTCTAAAATTCGTCATAAATGTATCCCTGACCTGTCTGGTTTGTTTTTTTATCTGTATGATGCGGGTTGCTCACTTGTGGTCTCCAGCAGACCAATGAGGCCGTTATGTAACAGCTAATGGAGATTCAATTAGGTAGGCTACATGTTGGCTATATCTAAGTGACTACACAAGTTAATTAGCTGCACTGTATTTTATTTAGGGGCATCAGAGTAAAGAAGATGAATACAAATGCACACCACAGGGCTTATTTTTTTGTTCCTTGGCCACAAAAAGTCCCAATTAGGTCTAATTAATGTTGTGCTTAAATTGAGAAAATGTTCAGAGCACATCAGAAGGGGAAATTGTGAATTCTGATGAACTGATTTGGACAATGTTTTTACTCACTAAACGTGAACTTAAATAATTATTGACCTTCAGTTTTTCTCTCATGTTCAAATGACTCCTTTGCCACTTAATTCAAAATGTGTGCACCATTTTCCTTTGAGCAACAGTGAATTTTGGTCATAATTAAATCCAAAATACCTCGGTTTTTGCGATGCCTGAAGAGTGACCTATTTGGTTTTGTCTCTCGTCTCTATCAGTGGGTTGGCTTGGAAGGGAAAAGAGAAAAGAAAAAAGCCTTCACTCCGAGGACAGGCCAAGCCGTCCCAATGGGCTCCACCACTTATCACCAGTCTTCCGAGATTCCTCCAAGATTCAGCCCCTCATGAATAATCTCACCCACAGGCACAAAGCAGCACTGGAAGGAGGGGGAAGCGACAGATTATTTAGAAAGACGCAGGGAGGGTTGAAGATAGTTTGGGGGAGAATACGGAGGGAAAAAAAAGGGTAGACAAGAAGGAGAAAGAGGGAAAGAGGCAGGATGGAGAGAAGAAAGGAAGAGGGAAAAAAGAGGGCACGAGGGGATGAAGGATAAAGAGAAAGTGAGGAAATCTTTTGATGTGTTTCCCTCCGCAGAGAAGGGCATCAGGCTGGGATGCTGGATCCAAAGCTTGAAGGGACTGACTGGTTTATTAAACGCTCCCGCCGCCCCCATGCCTTCCAGCATGATGGGATTAATGCTGGCATAACCCTTTACTTAATTCATTACAGAGGGACGCTGGCTAATTTGATTTGATATTATTTTAATAAAGTTCTGTGATGATTTGGAAGATTGTTTCAGGCTATCAGAAATAATTTTCCAGTTATTACGGCCATTCAGGCAAGTCCTTTGATAGCGGCGGCCAGGCCCCTGTGTGTGCAGAATACATTAGCTGTGAGTACGAGTTCTTCAGCTAACAAAGCTTCTGAAGAAATACTAATAATTACGCCACTGTGGATTGCTGAGTGTTGTGAAAGGACGCTTGGACGTGCTGTGGACAGGCAAACATGACGGAAGAGGCAGAGGGCCGGAGAGGAGAGCATAGAAGAAGAGGAGCAATATTTTCATATGCATTGAGCTTACACATGTCACTATTGTTAAATCTCAGAGGGATACATGGTTGGCTTTCAGAGAACCAGTGCTTTGTGTAATTCGTGTGATTATTGGAGGGACTTCAGCTACCGTGGGTGTCTCAGGACAAATTAGATTAATTTTTTTTCTTTTCTTTTTATTCAACTTCTCGGCAATAATCAGAGAAAAGAATTACAGTAACGTTGAGTGTTGTTATCCAATAGAATGTTGGACAAAAGCATATGTTTCTGATGTATCTGACAAATTTATTTTCTGTTTTGTGCGTCTATTTTATAGTGTAATTAAGTTCCAGACCCATCTCAGTAATATAGCGGTTCCTCGATGTTTGAATAATCCTGTTTTCCACCACGTCTTTTGTCAGCAGCCACTGCCAGTTGTATATAATCCCTCCACTGTCTCTTCTCCTATTTACATATTCCTGGAGATAATTGCAGACACAGTGGATGCTTCTCTTTCGCTCCCCTCCTGAAATGTGAAAGTTTTGGACAAGAAGGTAAAGAAGTGAAGACGGAGAGTTTGGGGAGGGAGCTGAAACTGTGTGGCAGTGACAGTGTTTTTGTTTTTCTTCTTTTCCCTTATTTCTTCCTTAAAACCCACCCAAATGACACACATTTCCCTCTGAAAAGATAAGCTCTCAGTCAAAGGCCGCAGGAGATGTCTGGGACCCTGTGAAAGAAGTGGGGGAATTACCTACCAGGGGTCTGGCATGAAGGGAGGTGGGGCTCGGGGAGTGAGGATGCAGAAAGAGGTGGGGGTTACCCTTATTCATTAGTCCGTCTGGGGTCCAAGGCGGGGTCACACAATGTGTCGGTTGTTCTCCAGACCCCCGGACCCAAAGAGACACGTTTAATGGCCGCCGTTTCCTCTCCAGACGGGGGGAGAAAGAATGGGAGGGGCATGGAGGTTGGGGGGGGCGAAGGTGGCAGAGGGGAATGGACTTTAAAAGAGAAAGAAGAAAGAGGTGAAGGAATAATGAGAACTCGAATATGCTTCGGAAGGAGAAAACGGGGGAGATTCAGGTGGACGCGAGTAGGACATGATTCCCAACCGAGTGGCTTCTCACATGGGACGTGTTAGTACCTGCCCTGGCAGCGCATTCCATCTCTGGAAACATCAGACTGCTTTCTTTTTTCTCAAGCTGAAAGCTTCTCAGTTCACAATTAGGAACAATTACAGGAGTTAAAGTTCATGGTCGTCATGGGAAAGAGGAAACACAAAAATGTGAAATTTCTCTCAGATGCAAAATCTTTTATTCCTTTTTTTAAAGAAGCACACTCTATGCAGTGAAATATGTTCAATCTTCCAAATATTTAATTTTTGATCTCTGCTGTATTTGTGCGCATTTAGAACCCACAAACTGCTTTGCAGATGATGCTAATCAGTCAGGTCTTCAAACCTTGACCTGACCTAGAGACGTTTACAACTGAGTGGGAAGCTGTGGGAAACTTTAGGGCTGGGGATCAGCATCTGGCCATGGCAGAAGACTTCAAGTGTGCTGTTCTTAAGCAATGGTAGGATTTATCGATAGCTAAATAGTCGCTGCCTCTTCACATTGAAAGGAACAAGCGGAAGTGGTTTTGGATATTTCCATTTGTGCCATGTCCCACTTCAAAGACATTAGGGGCAGACCTAGATTATACCTGGGAAAGCATCACCAACGCAAAGGGATGTCTGGGTTTCCGTCTTGGATCGCTTACACTCACCATAAAATCTCAGCCAAGTGGAACACAAATTTATAAATTTACCAACTTGGAATGGATCCTAGTTTAACTTATAGAGACATGACATAGAAGCGGCCATACATAAACACTCCTTTTAATTACTGAGTTCAAAAAGGTCATACCAAAAATGATGACGTACGGCTTCTCAGCACATTTGAAAATGAAATGCAAATCGCATGTATTTTCGTTCCGTGTGCGTGCCTCTTTAACCAGACTCTGATAATGTCAAGATGTCAAAGGTGCTAGTAGCTGATTTTTTTTTTCTTTTTAAGTTCATTATATCCACTAAGATACGCTGCTCCTGGTTCGGTAGTGTGGCCCCGGGCAGAAATCAATGTCCACAAAAAAAGGTTTTCTGATACCACAGCAAGTAATCAAGGTTAGAGAAAAGGGCACACATTAACACAATTCCACTGGAATATGCAGAGTTCACATGCATATGTGCTGAGATGAAATCAAGGACCCAAAATGTCAAGTGTAAATGCATGCAGATCTGAGAAAATAGGGCAGAGCTGTTTCTATTGACGCTGTAGCTGGAATGCTCATTGAGGCGATAAGGATGTCTTGAATTATCAGTTAGTATGCAAATAAAAAGTGATTCACATGTTGCAACCTGCAGGACAAAACCCTATATGTTTTATTACTGCTTAAGCTAAAAAGCCTGCAATCATTCTCAAACCTATAGGAAGATATTATCATTAAAATGACTGCCAGTTGAATTTCACGCTTTAAGTAAATCGTTGTGTAATAACCAATAATTTTATGTATATATATATATAAGTCTGTTTTTGCACTATTTCTAATAGGCTTTAAGAGGGAATTAAAAGATATTGAATTAAGTACCTGGGTATCCCTTACTACATTCATCTCCAGAGGTTCCCTTTTAGTCCCCAGAGTGAAAGGTAGTAATTTGTCACTTTACGCCGGCTCCAATTAGATTAATTGCATTAGACAGGCTAGTTTAGTGAAACCCTCCCCTGGAGCTCAGAGACTTGGATTTTCTGTCTTCTTTTTTCTCCTCCGTCTGCCCTTAATATGCTGTTTCTATCCCCTCAGGGCATAGCTGTGATCTTGAAAGATTTTGTGATCTGCTGTTGATTTATACGTTGTAAATAAAAAACACGAGCAGAAAATTACTTAAAGGAAATCTGCTCATTTCTGTGCAGTAAAAATAGTTTTCCAAGCATATAGAAAACAGATTATATGCTGACAAGACAAAAAAAAAAAAACCTCAAAGCCTGACAACTACCTGACCTGCCTGCATTCTTGTTTTATCTTTTCAGAGGTTACATAAGGACTTGGCCTGTAAAATCTGTTGTGTCTGCACCTTCCCCTTTGAAATTTTAGTGGAGAAAAACATGTGCTGATGCTGCTGGAGTCTCAGTCCGGACTCGTCTTCACGCTGACAAGAGACGGAAGATCAGGGGTCATGTCGACCCCAGATTATTGGACAATTTTACATTTATAAACCTGTGCTGGCTCTAATTTAACTGCACCTTCAGGGACTTTAAAGTGCGGCTGGAATGAGAGAAACAGATGTGAGGCCCTTTTAATGAGGGAACGGCAGCAGTGGATGCAGCGACAAGGCCAGACAGGCTCATTTATGCACCTTATTTCTCTCTTTCTTCCTGCTCTGTTTCCTTTTTCCTTCCTGTCTACCACTTCCCCTCTGTTTCTCCTCTCTTCCCCTTGCCAGTCGCCTCTCCCCTTGCGTCTCCTCCCCCGTGTCCTGTTCACTGGCAGAGCTTTGCGAGACTGAGCCGGGTTTCATGTCATGAACTGCGAAATGCGCTCCCTGCCAACAGCTCAACATCCTGGCATACACGCCTGGCATTGACTCACTGGCCTCAGCCAAACCCCTCCGTAGATTACGCTCTAGTCCGCTGGCATTGATACCGGTTAATTGTTGGATACTGTGCATGGTGAAATCAGAAGCATTGCAGTGATTTGAACTTTGCAGATCGGCGTGTCACCAGAGCGTTGGGGAAATGGACGGCAATTTTGTGTCACGCTGCTCTTGCTACAGATATCTTAAAAGGATAATTGTTTTCCTAGATGTCTTTAAAGAATAAAATATACGTGACATAAGCTCGACACAGAATAAGAACCGGGTCTGATTTTTGATTTGCTGTTTAGGTTTAAATGACTAAATGTGCTATTATTTCAAAGCTTATGGTTCACCTGATGATGTTCCTATCAAAACTGACCACTAGGGGTGTTTTCACGCCTGACAATCCGGTAGACCCAGTCCAATTGCGGACCAAAGTGGCAACATTTACTACATTTTTAGCTGGTGTGGTTCACTTTAACACTTCATTGTGTCAAAAGTTCCAAACCCTTTCAAAAATGTTTTTCCTCCCTCGCTTGTGGTAGCATAGCAACTAGAACCGCTGATGGAAACAACACAAAAACCTCAGAAGAAGACATGAGTACAACTTCCTTCTACACAAAATGAAAAAAATGGAGTGGCTCCAGATTTTAGCGGTTGTAGGATTTGTCTTTAGTTGTTGGTGAAAGACCACGAGTCATTTTTCTAGTGCTATACTTACGCGTTAGTTATGGGGGGTTTTTTATCCAGAAAACTGTTGTTTACGGTCTCTGGTGCACTTTACATTCACAAACTGCACCAGAGTTGACTTTAACTTAATTTTCTTAATGAAAATGTCAGCATCTTCAACTCTTCCACTTCCAGCCTGCCTGTCAGACAGTGCCTCTGTCTCTAAGTCATAAATTAAAGCCATTTAATTTGAAGCCATTTGATGTTTTGAGAAAAATCCCTAATGAAGTGAACTTGGAGGAGTTTAAGGTTTACTAGAGAACAAAAGTTAAGAATTGGCATCTTTTTTATAACCAAAATGCAGATATATCACTTGTTTATAACACTAATAAGGTCCAGGAAACCAGAAAAGACTGAATTAGGAAAAAGCTTCCTGTTTTGAGTTTTTATTTTTTACGTTATGGGGTCATTATGTTCTTTGAGTGCTAAATAATGTGCCAGTAACAGGCTCATAATCTTTCTGACTCCCACCATATTAGATTAATGCATTAATATACAGCACCGATACATGAAAATACACTTGTTATACACTGGCATGATGTGGGGGGTGGGCAATCAGCGCTCTATCAACAGTCCAGTTCTATACGGCTCAGATCAGGAGCCGTCACTTGCTTACTGGTTTTTCAGTCTCACTGCCAGACAGGCCTGTTAATTGGCCAACAAGATCAGAGGCGATATTACAAGCCAATTAAAGCGATCTGGACAGATTGCCAAGTGATGAGCTCCACTGCGCAATTGAGAGTGTGAAGTGTTTGTCAGCTCTCTCTCTTTTTCTATATATCCGCTCCTCTGGGTGCCTCTGAATGAGGGACAAGGCTGCGAACGACTGAAACCAGTTTACACATTAGTGACTGGAGTCGTTACATGAGACTCCTTCATCTTTGCCCTCAGAGCAGGAGGTTGTGGATTAGTGGTAGGCGAGTTGCTGCACTGGGTGCACATCAATGAAGAAAACCCAAATAAGAGCAGATGTTTAGTAATGGGCTCCGTTTCTGTCAAATTGAAGACTTGTGATCAGATGTGTACTTAATGTCTGCTCTCTCTGATTTTTTAGCTTCTGTATCTGCATGTGCATGCAGTTGTGTAGTTCTGGTTGCGTGTGTGAGAGGTAGAGAGAAAGAAAGAGAGAGAGAGACTGATCCGTACGACAGTTGCTTTAATTTGTTCAGGGAATATTATTGTACCGGTGCAGTCCATTGGGTAGCACCTGCATGCCAAGTTTGCTTAATCATGCAAAAAGAACAGAAAAATGCATTACAGATGTCAGACCGTACCCTAGCAGAGACAGAGATTTGACAAACACCTTGAACCCTGAGAGAACAGCGGTGCAGAAATTCATTTCGGGTGCATTAAGGTAGATCTGACCTGTCATCATATTACGACTTCTGCTACAATTTTTTCTGCATTACCCATGCACAAAATAATTAATCATGATCACTTCATTATTTTATATTTTTATCCATAAGAACACCTGTAATGCATCACGTTGGATGCAGTGTTCAATAAAAACGCCATTATTCCAATAAAAATTTATCACTTGTTTTGTATTAATTTATTCCACTACACGTATAATCCAGTATTATTATAAGACATGTGAAAATTACTCTTTTGTTTTTCTTTCTCTTCAGCGCAGCCACAGATTTTTTTTCCCCTGACATTTTCTGTGTGAAAATAAATTGGATGAAACATTAAACAGACTCATGACAGTTACTGTGTCAGAGTGTACAACTGAATCTGGTTTGTTGTCCAGATAAGTTAGGGAGGCAGACTAACTTAAAAAAAAAAAAACATTTACTATTATTTATCAGGAATACGTACGTATGAATGTTTAGTAAAAGCATAAAATGGTTATCAACATCATTTTGTTTTTGTTAAAATGGGGTTGAAATTATAATTAAGCTGTATTGAACTAACACTATTTTTTATTTGATTGCTGTTGTTGTTGTTGTTGTTGAGAAAATGTACATTAGTGAGGCTGGCTGTATGAAATAAGGTTCAGAATTATAATAATTCTAACATGATAACTGTCATTATGACATCTGTAAATACAGTGATTATGATAACATTTTCATTCAGTCCTTTGGAAATTTTTACAAGCAGTCTGTTTATTAATAAGATTAACCAATTTGACAACTGCCTTTATTTAAATGATATCAAACACACAATGCACACAACCTTTGCTCAGTTTGAAGTGCACTAGAAATCTTTTTAATGCTCTTTTTTGTAGAATTGAAGGAAGATGTGTCTCAGCTCATCAGTGGCAGTAATGATCTAAAACGGAGACTTATAATGTTCTTAAAAAAAGTCTTATTTTTACAGTTTTTCACCTAAAATCCAGCTACATTTACCACTTGTTGCTCTTCAGAGGATTGATCTTCAAATTTAATTCAGCTTTCATTACCAAATATCTGCAAAACTTTAACAGGTAGAAGTTCAAACTTTTACATATATGTAAAATGTTATTTCCAGTCATTAACATACAATTATATTGTTTCACTTAATGATGATATAATAAATGTGTTAAAAACTCAGCTTGAGATAACGTTTGGCCCAGATTCTCTAAAAGAAAAACTTTAATTCCTCCAGGATTTATTAACTCCTACACTTTAGATCAGCATTTTTAGGTTAGTTTTTTATTCCTATTTTGATGTTCCAGTACTGCAGCTCTTGTTCTCTTGCACTGAAAAAAAGAAAAGTATGAAGAAGAAGTGTTACCCAGCAGCTTGTGTTTTGTGTGGGACTTCTATTTGTAGGTTTAAGTTATTGTTCAGCACATGTTCCTATTCATTTCAGTTGTTGATTTGTGGGGTAAAGCAGCATGATGGATTTGGTGGACAGTTTGGACATAAAAACGACAATAATTGACACTAAAGTCTGGGGTGGGGTGTGTCACCCTGGTAACTGGGACAATGGAGGCTTTTTCCTTTCCCTGCATTAGGTACTGGGGTGTTATAAGGTCATTCTCATTTCACTACTTTTTGTCTGACCAGACATTGTCTGCTGTTCATATGAGAAAATGTTCCAAAAAATGGTGAGAACAAAACAAAACAACGAAGGATACAAAGAGCTACTTTAATAATTTTACTTACAGTACCTTGTGACTATATTAAAGCCCCTTGAACTTTTCCCATTTGGCAACAACCAAAAACCAAAAAAAAAAATGTACACATTAAACCAACACAAAGTGCATTATGAAGTGGAAAGAGAAGTATCCATTCATCCATTGTCTCTACCTGCTTGTCCTTATAGGGTAGCAGGGTTCTTGTACCTTTCTCCAATGGCCATTATGAGAGCTGGGTTACATGCTGAACAGGTCATAAGGTCATCATTGACCAAACAGAGACATATAGGACAAACAGGGCTGCTTGTCCTGTATGTGTACAATAACACGCTCTCTTCTAATTGCAATTTAAAGACCCCAATTAACCTACCATGCATGTTTTTGGTCTTTAGCAGGAAGTCAGAGTACACGACAAGTCTGGAAAAGGAGAACAAGCTAGCTCTATGCAGAAATACCCATAACAACTCTGCCACTCTGGAGTCAGAGTGGCAGATACATGTGTTTTTAATTTTTCTAAACTTGTGAAGAAGTGTCCTCATGCGTGATAATTCATAAATCTGGCAATCCAACAGACCAGCCTCAGTTTCGCAGTTGCCATGGGATCAGTACTTGTTTGACTGCACTATGTCAAAGTAAAGTTTGGTGCAGAGGGGATTATGGTGTGGAGCACATTTGGGATGAAATAGAGCACAGACTGATAGCCAAGCCTTCTTGTCCAACATCGGTGTCTGACCTTGTAAATGCGTTTCTGGAAGAAATGTTTAAATTCCCATAAAAACAGCAAACTCCTTAGCCTGGTAGAAAAGCTTTACAAAGGAGTTGAAGTTGTTATATCAAAACCTGTGGATTAATAACGGGATGTGACCTAAATTCCGACTTGTTTAAAGGTAGACGATCCTATGGATCGTCTCTTTTTCTACTTCTCTTATTTCCAATTGACCACTTTCTGGTATCTCTTTCAGCCTCTCTCACATCACATCATAACACCACTGCAGCCTCTTAAATTCAAGTTCTGAGAATATTCTATTTTGTCAGATTTTTATTAATTAATGGGGTGGTGATGCATGTTTTGAGTGTGACACACTTTTTTTCTTCGCCCTGAAGCCTCATACGGCATTTCTAATAGAACCTAATGCAGGACTCTGCCACTTCTGCTTGTTCTAAAGAGGGGGAGACTGACATTTAGAAGCTGACAGAGGAGCAAAGGAGCAAAACATGAAAGTTTCATTTTTAAAAAGGAAAACACCAGCTACAGTTTCTGTTACAGGCAGGCCGCACATATTCCCAAACCACACAAGCTTCAGACATAACGACCGTTTTCAGTTTTGCCCATCAATCTTAAATGGCTTGCAAGGTGCATCCTTGTCGCTTTTAAGCACACTTCTCTTTAAATGGGCCATAACTTTAAAGGGAGTTGACACCAACTTCCCTTTACAAAAACACAGTTACAACTTTCACAACCTTTTTTACGAGCTTTGTTGACAACTCTCTCCGCAATGCTGAGTACCAGCAACTCAATGGTCGAATTGTCCTCCGTCCCTCTGTTTCCCTCTGCTATACTGCTGATGTTGTTCTAGAGCTACTTGGGGAGTGAGAGACCTCACACTATGGGGACTTGTAAAACCACTGTCATCTTGATGGGGAAACTCAAAAGTGTGTGAGCTCACGCACATATGTGTGTGAGTGCCCGGCTTTGAATGTGTGTATGAGCACACTGCAGAGACCAGTAAAATGCTGTCTGAATGAAGTCCCAGAGCAGCAGTGGTGAGTAGTGTTTGATGGCCATGTGATTTGTTTGTTCAGCCCCAATGGCCTTTTCTCCAGGCTGAGAGGGGGATAGATGGGGGGGCAGAACAGCAGGGGGAAAGAGAGAGAGAAACCAGGAGTTAGGAAGGGAGGGTTGGCTGATCGCTTCGCACCTTCTTCCCTTCTAGCCCCACCAATGAGCCATTTAATCCTCCTTCCTACAGCTAAATCAACACCTCTCACAAACTCTCCGCTGGTCTGGACCACCACAGCTTACAGTCTGCCGTGTATTCGACCATTTAGCTTTAATCTGTCGGCAGCTCGTTTCTACCTGTCCCCAAATTATTACCACATTAGGCCTTAATAATATCTAATGTAAACTTAATGCGAGATTTCATTAACGCTGGTGTACAGAGCCATGAAAATTATTTTTACTCCTTTATTTCCCATATGACAGACACAGGCTTAAGCATAGTTTGGATTTTATGTGGTGGTTAAACAACCATTTGGGTATAATTATGAAACAAAAAAGGGCTAAAAATGAATAGTTTGAAGTGCTGTATGCGTACGTATACAGTTACCAACCTTTTTGGGTTAAACTTCTTTGACAAATAGCTCAATTTGTGATGATTTTTTTAACTTTCGGTTTGATTATTTTGGTTGGGGTGTCCCATCTTTTGTTTCATTTTTATTTCTGTGTTCTTAATCACTATTGCTATTGTACACTTGTTTTCCATCTGCTCATTTACTCTCCTCTGTTGCATCCAGTAATCAAGTCCTGAAAATTTATACTGTGGTTTAGTCACATGATGTCAGAGCCTCCTGTTGCCCTCACACTGGTTTCCTGCTCATTAAATTATAATTTCTTCTGCTGTGCATTTCTGAATTACTTTACATCATGACACAATCTTGAAAGGAAAATGGCATAACCATTAATTAGTCTTGCTAAAAATCCTCAGTTGAATTTAGGTCTGGACTTTGACTGGACCGTTCCAGTACCTGTTTTGATGTAGGTGGGGTGTTTTTGTAGCTCTGGTTTTGTGTTTAGGTTTGTCGGTCTGCGGGAAGGTGAATTTCTGGAACAGTTTAAGACTTTTTGGCCTGCTTTACCTGCAGCCCTTGTCTCATTGATTCTGATTTATACTGAGATTAAATTATCTGCACGGGAACTGCTAATTACAAATCTTCTCACATCAAAATCCAATTGGTTGCCATGGATTTTATTAAGGGAATATCAGAGTAACTGGAACTGAAGTCAAGTTTAAGGTAGATATTTATTAATGAAAGTTTTGAAAACCATCTATTACTTTCCCTTCACTTCACATTTATGCTCTGCTTGGTGTTAGTCCGTCACTATAAATCACAGTAAAAAACTTTGAAGTTTGTAACATGACAAAATGTGTAGACACTGCATCCGTGTTATTGTCTTTGTCGTGTCCAGAACTAGAAGCTCTGGCTCACATCATCTCAACGCTCAAAGGTGGAAGGAAAAGTGAGAGACGAAAGAAGGATGGAGAAGCTTTACAGGATGGAGTGTTTGAGTGAGATGTAGTTATATTGAAAGACTAAAAGCTTCAGTAGGAAGCAGGGTTGGGGAAGGCCTTTGATGGGAACTGTAGCTCGTGAAGGGAGGTATCTTTAGCCTGGTGTGATAATTGTGTCCCAGGGGTGAGATCCTTGGACCAGGTTGAGATCAGAGAGTGAGGAGGATTGCTGCCAAAGAACAGGGAGAAAGAGAAAGATTAGTCAGAAATATGGACCACAAGAAAAGTTGAATTATTACAAGCAGCTTTACTCTGCATTCTCAGGAAGAGCTAAAGCAGGATCAATTAGCTGGTAGATCATATTTGACATTCCATGTTAGTTTAGTTTTTTTCAGCCTCTTCTTGTTACTGGTCAATCTCATTCTAACTTATTACAATGTTACAGAAAAACACAGCCACTTTTCCCCCAAAAAATATGTACATTTTCTATTCTGATCAGCCTAAACATGTGTTGGAGGTTTTCTGAAAGTGTCTGAAGTTTATAGGCAAATCTGGCAACATATAGGTAAATTTTTAAGAAGTCAGACCACTTAAAATTCACAAGCATACAAGTACATGTGAAATATGTGAATAATACATTGCCACATTTACAAATGTGACAATCGGTAAAATATTTTCATTGTAGTTCAAACATGGTTTACCTAACTAAGAGATACATTTTAAAAATACTGATCTTCAAGAGATTTGTTTAGTTCAAAACCAATGTTTTTACCTTTTAGTTAGGTAAACCACGTTTTGGACTACAAGTAAAATATTTTAATGATTTACAAATGTGACAGCATGCTTTCTTTTTTTGACCAGATTAGAGGCTTTTAACATTTGAAAGAAAAGTTCAGCGAAGAGGAATGTTTGTTTGCATAATCTGGCTTTCCTTATCCAACTACCTAACTAAATGTTTGCTGTTTAAGCTTCATTAATGGTGTAATTAGGATCTTGAAACCTTGTAAAACTGCATAAGCATATGCAAATGGATGTTTATTGTTTTTCCACAGTTTCCGATCCTTTGAAAATTCAATGAACACAGCACAAATGTTTTCCTGTGCAGTTGCCTTTTCCTTGTTCATCTTTTAAAATTGCAGTTGTTACCCTAATTTATTGCTTTGTTTAGACCAATGCATCCTAAGTGTTTTTCAAATACATATTACTTTCCTAAAGGCAGCATGGTGATACAGTTGTTAGCGTTGTTGCGTCGCAGCAAAAGTGTCCTGGGATTTTATCCCTTTCTGTGTTCGTGCCCATGTTGTCCAGTGCATGTGTGGGTTCTCTCTGGGTGCTCCAATTTCTTGCCACAGGCCAAAAACAGTCAGTTTACTTGGTTTTTCTAAATCGTCCTTTATTGTGTGCTTGCATGATTATTTGTCCACAAAGCTGTTAACAACATTCCAGTGGCATTGTCTCTGAAGTGCTGTTCTGCACTGGTCCCTCTCATGTACTGTAATGAAGTGTTAAGAGAATGACCTGGGGTCATTTTATGCCTCTCATTCTAGCTCATTTGAAGAAAACCCAGTTTGATATATTCTATTGTGAAAATAAATTTTTCTACTTGTATGGATCATAAAATAAAAAGAGAACATCCTTCAACCGCAGTTCACGTTACTGATGTTACCAGACAGTCACCGCTGAGTAAATGGGACTGACAGAAAGAAAAAGAAAAAAAATAAACAGTTCATCCATTTTCCATACTTAGGTTGTCCTCTCCAGGCTCACAGGGGTTGAAGTAAGCCTTCATCAAGCAAGCTGCGGGGTTTACACAGGACAGGTCGCTAGTTCATCACAAGGCTGACACAGGGAGACATGAGACACACAACCATGCTTGTTTTTGGACTGTGAGTACGCTGTAAAAAACACACATGCTCAGAGGGAACATACAAACTCCACACGGCAATAGCTCCCAGCTGAGATCCGATCCTTCGAAGCCGGGCAAGATTTTAAATAGTTTTTTCCAGATGTAAATTTCAACAGTCACAAGCATATCAACAGCTTTTGATAACTTTTTGAGTAAGAGTTACCAATAAATACTGCTTACAAGATCTGTGTCTTGTAGTGTGGGTGATGCAAAGGAGCAAAACTCTGCTCTTCAACAAATGAAAAGTTAAGGCAAGTTTTCGGCAAGAAAAAACAAATTTGATAGTAAAGTCACATTATTCCATGGTTGCATGGTTTCTTTCTTTTTTTAAAGTTTCTTTGAGGAAAATGTCCATAAAGTTAAAATGTGGACAAACAAATGATGGAACAATGTTATATTAATGTAAAAAGACAAAAGATACTCTTAAGCTGTTGAACAGAAAAGTGTCACAGTGTTTTTGAAGTTAAAGTTCATTATCAACCTTTGTTAGATGAGTGTAATCAATCATGACTTTAGAGTTTACGTCATATAGTAGTGTGTTTAAAATACAAAGATTTTAGATGTTAAAGTAAATGATGGAACATGACTAAGTCATGCATTTGCATGATAGTTCAAAATGTTGTATATTATGTTTCAGCTCTGCTTTCTCTGCCTTAAAACCAGCTGAGTCACTGACTGATTTTCCCCAAGACACTAAAATCCTTACATCCGTTTATGTTTTGTTGATGTTTCAAAACATAAATTACATGGAATAAGAAATCAACATAAACCTAGGTCTAAAATATAATGAAATAATCAATCTATCTATCTACATGTCCATTGGGATCAGGTTAAATGCAGAATGATCTGAGAAGAAAACTTCTTGGAGGCTGCTGGAGGAGTTGATAAAAAGATTTCTTCTGACTCATTAAATTCTTTTTGAAATGGAAAACCCTAATCCTGACCCTTCAACATAAGGTATTCATCTCATAACAATGTTTTTTTTTTTTTTTCATTTTAATTACACGGTAAATAAGACAACAAATAGTCAGGAACTTATACTCAAAAACAGACTTGCACCAAATTGCTAAATTTGGCTAAATTTAACTCATATTCAGTTTTTGTTGCTGCAAATAGACAAAAAAATCCAGCAAGAAAATAAAAATAAGAGCAATAATGGATTGGTTTAGAACACAAAAAGCACATTTATATGTAAAAATGGACCAGTAAATGTCCAGATCTGAGTCCATTTGAGAATCTGTGTCAAGGGTTGGAAAATGTTGAAACATCTAATTTGACTGAGTGAGCTGTAATTTTTGTGTACCATTAAACCCCTAGGAGACACAAATATACTTTGAAGGGCACAGTTGAAAGCATTCTTCAGATCCAAAAAATAAACGTAGGCTTGACGATCAAACTCATGATCCTTTCAGCAACTCTGTAAGAATATAAATTTGCCAGCTCATTGGTGAAGACACCAGTTTCAATAATCTGATGCCATAGTGGATATGATTAAACTTAATTGAATCAAAACCAGTTTGTTGACCTTTTACTGAAGTTTTTACTAAAGTTTATGAAGATAAATAACATTAAAAAAATCCTCCTGCTAAACCACCGAGGAGTCGACTTAGTTTAGACGCAGCACAAAAATGGACAAAATTAGTAGCTTAGCTTCACTTTCATCATAACATGTGATAGACAGTGGTGAACACACGTGGCTGTTCTTGTGCATACTTAGTGCGCCACAATCAGCTGAAGAACACCAAAGCTGTTTTGTTGCGACTTGGGGGCGCAAAGGGGAACGTCAGAGCGACCGACGCAACTCTGATGGAAAGCGCTTCTTTATCTCCCTCTCCCAGGATGACCGGGTTTGTTTCCCACAAGTCCAGCAACACATATGCCCACATCACTACATGGTTTTATGCACCCACACCACCCAGGGAGCAAACAAGACCGCTCACAGGCATGTGCTGATGGTTACATGAAAAAATGTACGCAGGGCGGGCGGCACATTCAGGCACACACATGCGCAGCGGCTCCCTGCTCCTATCTGGTAGCAGCAAGAGAGTGAGGGGAAACATGAGCGCCGGCGGTCCAAGTGCTTTGGTGTCGACTGACAGATATAATTACAGGAGCGGTCTCTAACCCCCACTCCCCCCACCTCGCCATTTCTCCCTCCATTCTTCCCCTTCTTTTTCCTCCTGCTACCCTTATGCCCCTCTCCCCCGTTCTACGCCCCCCACCAACTCTTACCCCCTCAGCTCTAACCATTATTTATTTTAGCAGCTCCAGCCCGCTTCAGAGGGCTCAGCAGCACTCACAGGGCCCCTGCCAAAAAGTGGCTTTCTGACTGAAAGCTTTCCAAACAAGCTCCGCTGGTCCATTTGGCCGAGCTCCAGCACTGTGCGGTCTCCCTACTACCGCTCCCTCTCTCTAAGAAAAGAGGGACAGAGGGAGTCTGGTTTGCATTAGCGTCAATGCGTGCGTGTCTGTGCATGGGGGCTACATGTGCTCCCGTACTTCTAGGTGCGTGCGTGCGTGTGCTTGTGTGTGTGTTTCTGGCGATTTGACCCAGACCTAGAGTGATGGTCTCTGGTACCTGAAGCCACACTGTGCTGTATAAACAATGAGCAGTGTATTTACACAGAGCCAAGAGAGCAGGAGACTGCGGCTCCTCCGGTGCATCGCCACAAAGCACCGGTCTCTGATACTACGCAGACAACTTGTTAATGGTGTGTGTGCGTGTACGCGCATGCCTGTGCGTATGTGTGATTTAGTTTTTCTCACCTTGTAAGGCCCGATTTTACAACAAATTCTACGTTGTGAGGACCTACTTCTCCATTTGGGGCCCAGCCCTGTAAGAAGAAATGCTGTTTTTGGGCTGAAGGTTTAGGGTTAAGGTGTGAATTGAGCTTTGGTTAGGTTTATGGTTAGATATTTAATGGTAATGGTTAGGTTTTAGGTGAGGGTCATGGTTAGGCTATAGAAATGAGTGGAAGGCCATGCAAAGCCCTCATGAAGATAGAAAGACTTACTGTGTGTGCGCGTGTCTGCACTGGTCCATCTCCCTCTCTGGTTTCTTATCACTACTGGTGAAGATAGCCGGTATATGAAGAAGCAGCTTTAATGCCCCCATAGATAAGTCTATGTACGGGGGAGACAGGTGATGAGATAACACGATTATCTTTAAAATGTGCTCAGACACCAGAAAATAATTTGTTCTGGGTTCCATCTAGTCAGAGGGAAATGTGCGTTCAGATACAGCAATGGAGCAAAATTTACATACCCTCATCACAGGCATGAATGTCATATTGATTTGGTGCTTTAAATTATATCTTTGAACTGGTCTGTTTCCCAGGCTGAATGACTATATTACAATCGCGTCCTTGATTGATGCTGCGAATTCACCTCTGACTACAGCGACACACAACCAGCCGGGTGTTCCACCTGTCCAGCTCTTGATCCTTGATTAAATAAACCCACCTTGGTCAAGGCACTGGCAGCAAATTAGACCTTCAGCATGGCCCCACCACCACCTTGCTACGCAGTTCGCTCTAACCCCCCCAAGATCTTAGCCTTGAAGGCTTCACATTGACTTCTCCAAACATTCTTCATGTTATTGAGGTGATAAAGCTTAATCTTGTCTCCATTTCACCATAAAGTTTTCCCACTTATGGCATCTGGCTTGTCCATGCAGGGAGAGAAGCACATTCCTGTTTGAAGATCTCTCTTTGGGAGAAGTTTTGTTTTTCTTGATTAGCACTCTTTCTATCCGTGATAGTGGTAAACTGACGATATGTGGACAAAGATGCTAAGTGTTCCTGCAAGTTCTATCCTTGCTGGACCAGAAGCAGAGTTCCTCTGTAAAATCTTAACCAAATTCCATTTTTCACCAGGATGACTGTGTGGGTCACATGGTTACATTTTGGACAAAACTGAGCTTTCTAAAAGAATAATCAGGAAGACGCATCACAGCTGGTGTTGGGGTGGATAAATTACACTTCTGTGGATTCTGCTGAAAAGCCAAGGCTGTGCTTGGAATCCAAACAACTTAGATGACCTCTAAATTCTGCAAAGGTAGAAGATCAATTATGAATCCAGAATCTTTCAAGTATCTTTGAAATGCTACAAAATGTAAATAAAAATTTGAGCTCCCAATAAAATCCATTCATGTCATTCATACTATAATCTCTCCATCCTGAAAACCCGGTCCAAATGGATCCTTGACTTACAGTCATGCAGACGGTGAGTGGTCAGAATGTTATCTTCAGAATGGACATTTACCAAATTTGTTGCTAAAAGTTAAAAGAGGACTTGAACATTACCAAAATAAGATTTTGTTTATTTTTAATTTCAGCATGTCAACCAATAAACAATAAAGGGAAGAAGAGAACACTTTTACCATTCAATGATGCATGCTGATATAAAAGGGGAAATAAAAAATCTGAAAAAAAAACAACTGTGTGTGTGTGTGTGTGTGTGTGTGTGTATCTCATGTCTCTGTATTTGTGTGAGATGTTGCAGCTGTCCACTTCTCCGAGAATCAGGAACCAAACCCAATCTCACCTGACCTCCTGTGAGCTGCGGAGTGTGACCAAAAAATATGCACACATAAACATGCATGCACACGCACACATGCAGGCACACACATGCGTGCCTAAAGCGTGGAGGAACAGAGCAACAGGACACACACTCTTCCCCAGGCCAGCAGGGAGGAAGGAAGTAAGGGCTGGTGGTCACACCAGCCGCCAACTGTAAACCTGCTTGTCACACAGTGCAAGCCGCCGTCTCCTTTGAGCAACGCTCAGGACAAAGTCTGAGAAAAAAAGATAAACCATTTTAGCAAACTCATTTTACAAAAGTAACTCATTTTACTACTTTTGAAATAATTTTTTAATAGATTTCTATAGATTAACATGAAAAAAATACCCATCATGCACACTTTCATACTTTGCTTAGTCTGTCTCTTCAAATATCTATGCATTACGAAAGACCAGTGTGCATGTTGATGACTGAATGTATTTGAATGAATTTTCATTTACTCTTAGGCTAAAGAAAGTTTTTATTTCCATAAAACTAGATCAGATTTTACGCAAAGCATCTGAAATCTAATCAGAATGTGGAGTTTGTAGCAAATATTCTAACATGTCTGTTTTAATTTTCTGCACAACTCTTGAAAAGGTTCGGAGAAAAAACATAAAAATGAGCAAAAACCTGAATGACTGGCTACAATTATGTGCTGGCGAAGTCAAAACAACAAAAACTGACCTTTACTACGGCCTTATCCCCGAACAGAAAGCTTATCAACTAAAACACTGCCAAGATGCTGTTGAGTCTGGAGCAATTCATCCCTTTGCGTTTCTAAACAAACCATTGTGAACAAAAGCAATTTGTTTTTGTGTATCAGTTCATTACTATTAGTTCATAAGAGGGAATATTTTGCTGAATTTTTGACATAATAAAAAAAAATCATAATTTCATTTAATTACTCATGAAAGATTTTGTATCACAACCCGATTCTAACTAATTGTGATTCTCATTGCTGTTGCAAGAGATGAAAAATTATCAAAATACCAAAACCAAAACATTTGTGATCGACCTCCTGCTCCCAGTGTTATTTATCAGAGGCACATAATCACGTTTCCTCATGGAATAGATGATTAAAGCTTACTTTTAATCACCGTCTGTACGAAATATAGGTACAAAATGTCCCCAAGAGTTCTCCTTTTCATACTCAAAAACCAGCAATTCCAAAAAACATCAAATCTGTGTCCTAAATACCTATTTGGTGTCTTTAAATTTAGGTTTGATTAGAATCAGTAATGGCTGTTTTTATTCTCCCACACCCAGTCACTGAATTATATCTGCAAAACTACTGTTTTTGTTTTCCTGGTTCACGTGCAGTCTGCACCCTTTCATTACAAACAGTCCCCCATTTTAACCTCTTGCCGCGTTCATTCAAGCTGTATTAGTTAAAACTAGAAAACACACAGCAGCAGGGTTAAATATGGGAGAACGTATTGTTCATTCTGCTGAATTGCAGCCAACAACATCTATTTCAATGACTTTCTAGTTTTTATGACACCAAAAAAAAAAAAAAAAAGTACACAAGACTGGAACAGCTGGTTTTGTGTGTGGGAACACAATGTCCGAGTTAACGAGCAGAGTTTACAGAAGCACAGGCTGAGTGATGTCACATAACAGAGAAGTGATTGTTCAGCTAGTTAGTCTGCAGCCGCTGTTTATCAGGAGAGGTCAAGGCTGGCTGTTATTGTGTGAGGGCAGCCACTGATCCCGGGCGGCAAGTAGATGGCCGCAACGAGCAAAAACGTTCCTCTCGCAGATAACTGTCATGGCTTACATGAGTCATTTCTTGGGTAGCTCAAATTCGTTGCTTTGTCTCCACACTTTCTTCCTGTCTTCCAACGTTTGCTTCCTTTCTTCTCGATGCTGTTCCTTTTACTGCCCTGCAATTACAGCTTATCTGCTGTGGTAAACTTGGCCCCTCCACTTCCTTATCTGTCTGACTGGCCAGAGCAAGGGTCTCTTTGGTAAGGAGAGGACAAGAAGAGGGAGGAAGCTGAATGGTAGGAAAATGCACAGAAAAAAAAGAAGAAGAAGCCCCAGATCACACAGTTAGATGAGTGGATGAAAAACTCCTCATGTTGTATTTCTGTTTCACAAAAGATGTCAAAGTGATGAAGCAAGTAGTTTGTTCAAACAGGTTTTTGACTCGCAGAGGTATTCATACTCACCGATTTCATTTATTTTATTGAGATTTGCCTTTTAAATTAAATATGTGTGGCTTGAATTTGAAATTAGCCCATCTGATTCAACACTATGTTAAATCAACTTACGCTGCAATTACACCTGCAAGTCTTTTGGGGCAACAACAATTTGGCCCCAGAATCTCACTTGGATTTAAAGCTGCAACTAACGATTATTTTAGTAATCCATTACTCTATTGATTAGCTCAATGATTAATCAGATAAAAATCTGCAGACACATTCTGCAGATTTTTCATTTAACCACTTCAGTCTTTTCTTATAATAAAGAAATGCATCAAAATATGCAAATAAACAAATTATTAAATTTATTTTTTAAATAAAAATATAAAACATTAGAGGACCTTAAATGTTTTTATTTTCTATACAGTTTTGGTTTTACTACTGCTTTGACTTTGTTGTTCTTTCACAAAATTACCTTTCTTAATATGCATATTCCAGTTAACAATTAATCAATCACTAAATTAGTTGACAATTATTTCAGTTACTGATTAATCCGATCAGTCCTTTCAGCTCTACTTGGATTTAGATCCAGACTTTGAACGGACAGATGAATGCGCTTTTGACTTGAGCCATTCCATCGTCGATGTGGCTGTGGGTTGAGGGTTGTTACTTTTAGGTGGACGTTTCTCCTATCAGAGGAGAAACAACCCCGCAGCATGATGCAGGCACCACCATAATTCACTCCGGCGATGATGTAGTTACGTTGATGTGCAGTTAGTTTCCTTTCACACAAAACGCTTAAGTCAAAAACAATCATTATTGAAGTTTGTGGTTGTAACGTGGCAAAACGTGTTAACCCTTCTGTTATGTTCATTTCTGAGGTACAGCAGTGATGTTCGTGGGTCAAAATGACCCACGAACATCGTGCAATAGTGTCAGAAACCAAAACATTTCTCCAAAACTAACCTTTTCAATCAATATTTGTGCAATGATGTTTTTTATTTCTCACAAATAAAGGATCAATGACGACAACTTACTCATTTACTCATTTGGACATAAAAATTGGAATTTCCATTTTTTATCTCCACTGACAAAAAGCTAGAAACAAAAAGACAATGATTTAATAATAAAATAACAATAATAAAAGTTCAGGGTCAAATCGACCCACTGATTAAAATACAAATGAGTCATGCAGAGAGTATTTATGTTTCCCCCAACTTCTGCTGAATGTCTGCTCAGTGTGGGTGGTGTGTGTCCACGAGAACAGAAAAGGTTTCTGTCAAAAGTTGTATGAACACCTGCTTTCTCGCAGTTTCCTAATGAAGAGAATAGTGAGAAATTCGGCTTGTGTGCGTGCGGGTGTGCATGTATGTGTGTGGTGTGTGTGTGTGTCTGGGATGAAATATAGTTCATAGCTGCAAGGAAACATATAGAATTGGACATTTTTTTAATCTTTTTTGCCCTTCAACTTGACTGCCGGGTCAAATTGACCCGAACGGTATCTATGTAAAAAGTAGACAAACGGGGGGGTTGCAAATGTGTAAAATGAATAAATTTTCAATTTATACGTAGAATGCACCTATTAAGACAAATAGAAAAAGTTTCATGCAAAAAAATACTTCCAACTATTTTTAAAAAATTTCTAAACTTTAAAACGGGTCAATTTGACCCGCAACAGAACAGGAGGGTTAAACTTAGACTTGAACTTATTATTCCAGAATAGCCAATAAAGCTTAAAAAGTGCTCCTGAATAATAAATGTGCCACACTGATGCATATTAGCATATTCAAACAGAGACTGACATTTTTTCTGTTGGTGTGTAATGCACTATAGCCCATTATTTCTTCCTTAGACCCTCCCCCATCAAATCTTTCTTCACCCCCATGCGCCCCTCCTCGCCGCCCTTCTCTCTGTTGTCTCGGCTGGTCAGTGGGTTCACTGTGAATGCTGTGCGCCTGTGTGCTCGTCTGAAGGGCCACTGGGGTTAGAGAGTAGACCTTGGCCTCATGGTTTGACCCCAGAAAAGAGGCTGGTGTCTGGGTCTGAATGGCCTGTCTGACCTCAGTGTGTGTGAGTGTGTGATTGTCCATCTGACTGCATGCTTTGTGTGTTTCTGTGCCTCCTGCATATTTGCGGACATATCTCATGTTTGCATGTAAACACTCTTAGACGGAGCGTATGTGTGTTGGAAAGTGTGTTCGTCTGTTTCATGTATACACACGCGCATGTTGCTCTCCAGCGTCCTCATGTTTATATGAATCCATCATCAGAGCAGAAGTGGGGTGGGAGGGAGAGGGGCTCTGGTCAGACGAGACAGAAGTGACAGGTATTGATCATCGGTGGTCCAGTCGAGCAAAGACCCCCTCAAGCCTGTGTGCTTTAGAGTCCTGTCTGCATCCACGGAGAGAGGTGGGGAGAGGGAGACAACTGCAATCAATGTCTGATCCTCCTCTGAGAGCTGCAGGGTCAGCCTGAATTTACTTCTTCTTTCCGTTTTTTTTTTTTTTTTTTTTGGTATGCTCCTGACTGACAGCAGTAAAATAGGGAATGGCAGTAGACAAATGTTGAAAAAGGACAACACATAAAAATGTCAATATTCAATTTTGTTCGTCATGTCATCAGTGAAAAACATGTTTCATAGAAAACATTCAAGAATAAGTGTGGTGAATTTTAAAGAGTATGCCAAAATTGATCCCGCTTATTTTTGACTTTCATGTTGCTGAAACTGTGATGACACAAAATTGCGCCTTGGTCGTATTGAGAGCTTTTTGTATGCGCAACAGATAACGTACAAAATAAACAGACTGTGGCATTGTTTCACAAGAGAAGTGCACTACTTAGACCTTTCATTAGTGAAGCCAGATTTTGTCCATGTGGCCTTACCTTTTCCTCATATAAACTGATGGAAGGGGGTCTGAAGCTGCCCCACTTTTTAAACATAGACTGTACTGAGAGAATAGCGCAATGTACCACCCTGCAAAAATGATTTTAGAAGCATTTTATATGACAAAGCCACACAAAGCAATGATTGTGAAGTCGAACAATAAAAAAAAACAGATTTTTAAAGTATTTACAAGAAACAAAAACGTGCATCCAGCTACTCTGATATATTTATTTGAAGAATATATTTTGTTGCAGTTAGACCTGGACGTTATTTTGGGAATGTGTCTACCCCGTTTGCACATCTAGAAACTGAAGCTTTTTGCCAACTGTTGTGAAATAACTTTTTAAGCTCAGTCAGATTGGATAGAGAGCATCTGAAAATGAGTTTCCACTGCACTGATTCTGAACTGGATTTAGGTCTGGACTTCTAATCTAGTGCTTTGAGATGGGGTTGTTGAACTTTAACCTCCACAGCATTTTGCAGTCTTTAACAGTTGTTTTTCTTTTTTTTTTTTCCCACAATTGTGAAAAAACTCAGTCATTGAGTTCCTTGTCCCTTTTCAAAAGGAGAACATCCACAGCATAATGCTGCCACTACCACATTTGATTCTGGGATGTGTTCAAGGTGATGTACAAAGTAAGTTTATCACCACTGACAAAGGTTTGCGTGTACATGCCTTCACCCAAATGGACTCCAGTTGATGTCAAGTGACTAATGAAATGCTTGCACTCCTTTATGTAGGGATATCAGAGTGAAGGGGGCTAAATATAAATAAACTTCACCCTTTTCAGATTTTTTAATAAAAAAAAAACATACATTATCTTTCACATCACAATTATGCTCCATGTTAATGTATTTTGGACCTTAAACACACTGAAGTTTGTTGTGACATGACAAAAAGCGAAAACCCTCTTGATGTCTGAGTCATTTGGCAAGTCACTGCAAAAGATGAGAAGAGTGAAACATGAGCTAAAAACATAGTGATGAGAGAAATGAACATCAGGCGAAAATCTGCATCTTTTTTAGAGCAAAATGTGTGGTTCAAAGGTTCGTAGTATCAACTATCACACGTGGATGCAGCCATGTATGCAAAAGCAAAAATGAAAAAAGAAAAGAAAAACATGCACACACTATTACAGCCAGACCCTTCTGCCCTCAGCCCTCCCTCCTTGTCCCTTTATTCCTGTCTGGTTGGAAAGGTCAGTGCATGTCTGGGAGAGTGGGTCCCAGAACCCCCAAACCCCTCTTTTCTTCCCACTCAGAACCACAAATAAAAGTCCTATCTAAACTTGGCATATTTACCTAAAACTGTACTCATGAAAAAAAAAAAAAAAGAAAACATATACATCAAATAAACCAAATGGTAGGCTATGTGTCTTATTCTGTTGTAATGGTGCAGGAAGTCCAAACTAAATTTATCTGCTCTGGTCATCATCAGCTGTGACCCCCCCCAACCCCACACCTCCTCCTCCTCACCAAGCCCGCCATGTTTCCCCACCAATCTCAGTGAAAGAACGGACAGAACACATTCAAATGGAAAACATAGTCCATTGTGTCAACTGTTTTGTCTCCTCACCATGTTAATAGCTACACTGGCCAGCATTCAGAAATGTGCAGTTGTAGCAATGTTCAACAACAACATTGTCTCTGTCCGTCATTATAAAAGCAGTCATGGGACATTTGCACTTTTTGTTACATTTTTGCGATGTTGCTTTTCACAAAGAAAGGTGGGCATGTGTCTGTGCATCCATACCTTCTTACGGATCCAGTGCAAGGCCTCACTTTATATAAAATCTAGCAAATGCATGGGGTTGTAGCAGAGAATATAGAACGGCCTGCTTGCACATGTCTTCTTGCATGTGTCTATGCATGTTAGGGTGTTAAGTGAAATAATCAACTGTCTGGTTCTCTTCCTTTTACCCTAATGCCCCTGAGACTGCCGTACCTACCCACCCCCTAGCACACACACACACAAACGCGCACCCGCCCGCACACACACACACACGCAGGACTGTAGACACACAGATAAAGAGGGAAAGCTTCTATATCCTTCATGAACCTCATGACCTGAAGCCCTACACAGCCGAGCAGGACGTGGGATGGATGGGGGGGAAGGAACTTTGTGAGGAGAGAAGAGAGACTGCAGTCCCAGCTGGGGTGGAGGAGGAGCATAAATCCTCCCCTTTCTACCCTTTTCTGCAACACCTCTCCCCCTTGCTCTCTGACCTGTTGCGGAGCAGAGTGGTAGCCATGTCTGGTCTACCTCATAGCTGTGTATAAACTGCACACACATACACTTTTACAAGCCAAACCCACATCTTATTCACATTAATCATTTATAAACTCTGAATGGAGAAAGATGATGTTACAGGTGGTTTTGTTATGTCACTGGCAGTCTTTAGCTTTGTTTTTTTTAAAGTTCCCCTTAAAATGGATCAGTTGTGGTTCAATGTGTTCAGTTTTCTGACTGTTTTTCTTTTACTCCTATGAATAATTATTTGTGAATTGTTACACTAATAACTAATTATTAAGGTTGTAACAATACATAATGCTGACTAGATGAGATTAAACATGCTATGAGGAATAAAAATCTCCATGCATTGTTTTCACATGTAGAGCAAAGTTTTCACAAACCACAAATAGAATATACGGTCGGCATAAAGGTTCATATATTGCCATGTATTCTGACATTCTAAAAAACTACACTATGCAAGTTTAAACATGAGGAAATGTTGTAGAAAGTGCATGTGCATTGGGAAAAAGTGTGTGTGATGAATAATGTTCTGTTGCGTCAGGACATTACTCTTGTGTTGATGTAATTTCTTTGTTTTCGTATTTCAGAGTAAATTGGATGCCTCATTTGTGCTTGATGGTGGCCAGATAATTATTGGTTAAATTAATTAGGAAGTCAGTAAGTAGGGAGTAAGCCGCCAATTTCGGTTTCAGTTTCAGGCACCCAGCATGTCGAGGTGAGAAAAGTGTTTTCATATGGCTGTATGGGATTAGATGGCATTATTACTAAATATAACACAACAGTTCCTTCAAGTTCCAGTCAGAGCAAAATAGGACATTACTCTTGTGTTGATGTAATTTATTTGTTTTCGTATAATGTTACTTCTGAAAATAACACAACAGTAATAATGTTATTATTGGGTAATAACACAGCAATTCCTTCAAATTCCAGTGAGAGCAAAAAAATTTTCCCCTTCCACAGTCAAGCTAAAAATCCTTTACGGCACTTTTTTTTAAATCTTAAATCAGGGTGAAGGAAGAGGGGTGGATCGTAACAAAAGAAGTACATAACTCAACAAAAAAGTTTATTTATGGCACAAAACATTTGACGAATTTATTCTCTCCTACTACATTCATCGTAATTGCATGTGAATACTGATTATGTCATTTAGCAACTTCTAACGACTTTTAGGGCAAATTGCTACTATTGTCATTTTGATTTCAGCATTGATACTGTTACAGAGCTCTCATTCGTTAAACTTACAAGAAAGTCTTTACAAGGCCCTCTTTAAAGTGCTAAATATTATGGAAGAAAGTCCAACATAGTTCTAAATCCATACTTATAGGTGTTTGGGCCAGTGTTGGCTTCTGGCTGTTGACAGCAACTTGAGAAGAATTGCCTTCGGCACCAAGAACAGCTGCCCGATGCAAAGACATAGGTACAGACAAAACAGTGACACAGACAGACAGCAAGTACAAAAGCTGAAAAAGATAGGAAACAAGATTTGGGAAGAGAAGGTGATGAGCATGTTTCATCTGACCTCTGATGGAGTGCCACTACATTTATTTGGGTCTAGGCAGAAATATGTGTTTAGATTTTGTCATATTATTGCTTTCACTAAACAGAACCTGCTGAGAAGAGGAGGGGTGCTCATCTCCCAGTTGGTCCCGTGTCGCACACAACACTGATGTTCTCTGCTGGCCTTGCTCCTGATCTGGGTCAAGGGAGAGCCCATTCAGGTCTGTTTCATGCCCTAGAACCCCCTGCTGCCTTGGTGCTCCAGCCTCAACTCAGTAGCTTTTACTTTTCGTTCCAGGGATTGTTTCCGAAGACTAGACTTAATATGAATATCCATAAACAGAATAGGACTCACAGACTGTGAAAGCTATCAAAGACATATTTGCATCTAATCCCTAAAGAAACCCTCTCTCCCACCCCTTACAGAAAGCTAGCAACCCCCTTTCGGCCCCCCAAAAAGATCTTACTAAACTACAACGAAAGAGAGGGGGGGGGGGGGGGAGAGAAAAAAACAGCCCTGCCATTCCCCAACCCCCAAAATTCTCCCCTCTTGCCCCCCAGACCATCTCATCCATTCCCCTACCGTTGGGACAGACAAGACGAGACCAATTCTGTTGGGGATTATTTAGCTTAGTGATGAATAATGGATGACCATCTCCCCTCTGGTTCTCAACCACAGTAGCACCTCTCAATTGGCCTTGGCACAGAGCCATTCACTGGCCTGTCTGGATGGCTGCTTGGATGGCTGGCTGGCTACCCAAGCCAGGAGAGGTGTAAGCTGATTGCAATATTTGGAAAGTACGGACCCTAGGTCAGTCATAAATATAAGAAATTGATTATTTTACACAGATTTATACCTCTATTAGATACTAAAGAGTTACCAGGCACGTAGACAGTTTATAAATTTAAGATACAAATTTTTATAAAAAAAATAATCAGAATTTTTCTAATTATAACATTTAAAAGAAAATAGGAGGGAATTAAGCCAGTTTGTACTTTTGCCTACTGACCAAGAAATCATTGCCAGACTTCCAATAAATGTATATATGAGCTGTAGCTGTTTGACACTAAGTAGAACCACAGAGGCAGAGAGAGTGTTGGACAGAGCGTGGGAGAAAGGCCCGACATTGTCCTTGCCCTGAAATGCATGGAAGCCACTCTGCTTTTATTCCTGCTCTCATCCTTGTTTTGCACTTTATCTCTTTTCATTTGCTTCGCTCTCCATCTTATTTTCAATGGAGCACTCGGGGCCAAAGAGATGTCAGAGCCACGGATACACACAGACACATACGCAGACACAAATACAAGGACACACCTGGGCATAAGAGTGCCAGCTGAAAGGAGACAAGTTCATCTAAAGGGCCTGGCTAACAGTAACACAGGACGGGGCCCAGTCCCTTTGTGCTCCTGGTCTGCTTAGAGGCTTCTTAACCCTCACTCATCTTGGAGACAGACTCCTAAGGTGCAATTCAGCTAGATGGGTATTTTTTGTACATTTATTGTTTGTTACCCCTTTTTGTCTTTGATTTTCTTGTTTTACGGCTTTGTTTGTTTGTTTCTTTCAGCTGAGAGTGTAGTAGCTTTGGGTCCTTTGGCGGCAGCTGTGACGCTGTGTCCTGCAGCGAAACAAAACAAGTTGAACACAATAACTGACAAGTGTTTCGTAAAAGAAAAAGGAGCCCTACAATGAATTTGTCCCCAATAAATACAACCGGGGTGCCATAAAGACGGAAATATTAGAAGAAAGCCTGAACCAAGAATCCTAAGCTGCGTCCATCTTGAGAACTTGAACTGCAAATTTTCTTTAGCAGGTCACTTCACTTTTAACTACACCAACCGGTCCATGATTTCTCAAAAAATATCCCCCTCACCATATGACCACCACTATCAATGTGGCTACTCCTCAGTAAACCCAAGAGATGGTTGAGCATGGATTTCCAATCAGTTTCTGTGAGGCTAGCCTGTCTCACAGAAATTGAGAAATTGAACTTCAAATTAGATCAGTAATTTGAACTTCAAAACTTCAAATCATCTTCTTCACATCTGGTTCCATTAATGCAGTGTCTCTGTCATGTGACTGGTTGATTTGCTACTTCTGTTATCAATTGAACAGTCATACCTATAAAAGGCTGACGAATGCAACAATATCTGTAGTCATCTTCCGGTGTCTGATGTTCTGAACAATAAATTAGAAAGGATTGGAGAAAAGTAGCTCTTAAAAAAGTGAGCAAATTTTAAGTATTTGGTCTTACTGCGATTGTATTGGTGACTAAGGATCCCAAGGTGGCTATGGTGGATGGATGATCAGGGGATGTAGGTGTGCAGTGCTCTGGGAATTCTGTGCTCAGGCTCGTCAGCATTTGCTGATAATACACAAGGGTGGAGATGTAAATGAGTTATGGCAATAGAACCAAGAAGAAAGACCAGAGAATAGCTCCAGTGATTGTTTGAGTGTATCTAGCGTAAGTATGGCAGTGGTAGGCAACTCAGAAAGAGACTTAAAGTTCTGATGGTTTCCTCAGTGAGGACTTAAGATTAAGTCCACAAAAGTAAGTCTAGGGTACAAGAAGACACAAGGTGAGTAAAATGAAGGTATTGAGAGCATAATACATGGAAGGCTTGATCACCACAACCAGAGCTGACAGTCGGGTTTTTGGGGAGTTTTCTTCTGGTCCTGTTAACCGTGGGGTTGGTAAAATGGTTGGATGGAGCTGAGTCTGTAGCACAACAGAAGCAACCCCATTCTCATAGACAGAAAAGAGAGAAAAAAGGAGAACAAAACAAATAATGACTGCTGAACAATCATTACAAGAACTTGTTCAGCAATAGCAAACACATTTTAAGACTGATTTTGGGTGACGACTAAAATATAAACTTCTTTTGACCAGACGAGATGTACAGCAGAAGCAGAGTCAAGATAGTCTGCCATCCGTCACAAGAGGCAGAGGGTGATATTTAGGAAAACAAGGAGACAGAACAACAATGCAACCAGATAGTCCAAAGAGAATACAGGATGAAAATAGAGAAGTATATTGTGAGACGGTTCGTTTTTCACTGTTTTTATAGAAATGGGAACAATGGCAATAATGTTTTTCTCAAGATTACTTTTCTTTATTAGTGTGGTAGACTTAGATCTTTATTTTGCCAAGAACTTAGGATTGAGGATGGGTGTCTTTAATATATTAATTAGAGCAGTGAATGTGCATGCAGCCATTCATTAAATGTGATAAACACCTCTCAATATTCTGGTTGAAATTGAATCTATAAGGCAAGTTGGTGGTTTAGATGAAGTCAGCATTGTTTTCTATTCACATTGTCTGCAAACCCATAAGAGAAGTTTAAATGGGACTCCTGTGAAAAACGACAGTGACAACAATAAATATTGTTGTGTCACAAAATGTCTGGCCTCTCTAACCACTATGAAAAAAATTCTAGTATTCCTTGGATATAGGTTTACAAAAACAAAACAGTATCTGCAGGCAGAGAACAGTATGTAAAGAGTGCAGTAAGCTAAAGGTCTGCCAGGTCAAGCATCTGACTGCAGCTCTATCCCTCTTCACTCCCCTTTAAACCCACTCTCTGTAACCCTTTGGGCTTCAGGAATGAACCTGGACTGAACCGAGTGCATGGCAACAATTCTCTGAAACTTCCAGTAACTTCCAAAGCCTGTCACCCTCAACTCCAAGCGTCTCATTCTCCATCAGCCCAGCAGCAGCTGGAGAGGATAATTGAGCTCTGCCTGCCCCACAGTAAGGGCCAACTCTACAGTGTTCCCTAAAATATACACAAACACATTAAACAGCATATATGTACACTGGCTAAATATTGATCACAAAGGTTAAAGGGTAAATGCATGTAAATACAATATAACTCCCAATGCAGATAGTATAACAACTAGTGGAGCTGCCATGACTGTAGAAATCCTTTGGTTGAACAAAATCTGCAAAAGCTTTTCTCACTGTTGCATTCAGTGAATGGGTCATGCATTTTCATTCAACTAATAACTTCTTTCCAGATAGTGAGACAGCAAACTTTTAGAAGATGATACTACAATGTAAAACAGTAAATCTAAACATGCAGCCAGAATTTCAATGGAATGGTTTAGATTAGAGTATTTCCATTTGTTGAAAGTACAAACCTATCCAATTGTAAATCTGTCACAAGACTTGAAAACTATTCTTCTCAGTCCAACGCATTACATGTAATGAATCTTTCTACACAATGTCAAGTAATAGACTTTTGGTGGCCTGTTACATGAAATCCCAATACAACGTCGAATCTTTTGATTGTAAAGTGACAAATTATGGAAAGGTTCAACATCTGAAAATTATTTTTATTAAAGTAATGTCTACAGCAACCATCTTCTAAACATCTCACTGTCTTCTCCCTTAACTTATTTTTACTGTGACACCCTTCCCCAAGTCTTAACTCCCCTCCACATTGTACACCCTTTTCATCTTTGTGTGTTTGCTTTTTTTTAATTTCACAAAGCGTAATCTAAATTTATCTAACAAATATCCATATCTGTCTTTTTCTTCCAACCGCTCTCCTCCTTGTTTCTTCCTGTCCCTGCTGAAGCACTGGAGGGCAACGTGACAGACTAATCGCTCTCCTTGTCCGAGCCCAGCACTGTTTGCCTTGCAGGGCCAGATTAAAGTTCATAGATAGAGCGAAGTTCCTGCTTGGGCCAGGTGTTGACAGTTGAGATAAAGCAGAGACGCGAGGAAGTGGAGCTGGTTGGGAGGGTGTCAGAGGAGAGGAGTTATTAGCTTGTGTGTTCTTGCACATATATACACTTTTGTAATCTTTAGAATAGCCGTTGCTCTGGCTCAGACGCTGAAGATCACCCAAGTTCAATGTCGTGAACAATGCTCTGCCCCACAAATCCTGCCACCAATCAAGCCATGCATAGCAGACATACTTCTTCTATAGCACTCTTCCAGACCTTGCCGACCACCCGTCGGCAGCCCCTCCTTTTCAAGGCATATGTCCTTAGCTTGTAAAAGGAACCATCTATTAAGTGAAAAAGTAGGCTTAAGCATATTTATGATGCTTTAAAAATCTCTGTTTGAAATGCTTCCCTAAACTTATTAGCCTGCTAAACAAGATGCTGAAGGAAGCAAGACATGTTAGTTTACATATACTTATGTCTGACTAATCTTAACCTAACCATGGTTCTCCACTTGTGTTACAAGTACCACCATTGGTACTTGGGCTGCTGTTAGTAGCACTCAGAAGAAATTTTCATGTAATTTATTTTCAAGGCAAGTATGCAGCCCCCAAAATATTTTTAAGCACACTAATCCTTGCTTCCTCTCAAACGAGAAATTCATTGTAGACAATTTTGAGAACTTCCTGTAGGCCCTGAAGAGGATGGCAGTGAACCAAGAGTAGGTGCTTCTGGTCAGTTCTGTTGTATTCAGTTTATCTTTAAAGTGAGAAATTGACATTAAAGCTAATTTAACAATATTCTAGTTCCACATAAAAAAAACTGGGATTTGCTTGCATCTTTTCAGTGATCAGGCGCTGGAATATTTTAACAAATTGAGATTATGGTCCCCATAGGAGTGTGTGAAAGATTTGATGAGATTCAAACAAGTTTAAGTTTTTGTGCAAGGCAGCCATAATGGATTTTGAGCTGAGAATTTTAGTTTTCCACTTGGAATTTTTACATTTTTTTTTCTAACTTGAAATATTATAGGCATTACCTGATAGAAAAACCTATGCATGCCCTGTTCTGTGGGTTAGGCCAGATGTGCAGTTCTCCATTTTTTATCCATCCCTCCACTGGACGAATGGCACCAATCAAACAGAATAATGCAAAGGTAAGATTCTAAAAGAGTGGTAACTTTATCAGAATAAGCATATCTGAAGGTAAACAAAGAAGGAATACCTATTGTAAAATGTTAGATTGACTCCAAAAAATAACATCAACTTATGCAGATACAGTTGAATGCACTCCCTATTCATATTATTATTCTGCTTGGAATAAATGAAAACTGGCAGATTTCTGTGCAGCGACAACATTATGAGATGATAACTGCACCTCATCATGCCCCTTAAATAAAGGTATGAACTGCAAATAGATGTTTTCTATGTCCTATTTTTTTCTAGTCGTGTTTCGCAAATATATCTATGTTTTAAATCTGAAGCTATGGTTCTCAGATGGAAAAGAGTAAATTTAACCCATTAGATTTTAGGTCAGTCACTGCTTTAAGTGGAGCAGTTAAAGTATCTTAGTGTCTTGTTAACAAGTGACGGTAGGCTGAAGCAAGAGGTGGACTGAAGAGTTTGTGTCCAGTAATGTAGGCATTGCTCTGGTCCTTTGTGGTGAACAAGCCGAAAAGCAAAATAAGCTTTCTCCATAAGGTGTCTGTATTTATTTTTTATCATCTGAGAGGAGTTTGGAGAATTGCTGCTTTGAAAAGAGTCTGTTAAGATGGTTAAGGGACTTGAGTAAGATGTCTTCATGATGCGCGATACTCCTTTTGACCTGAAAACACCTTGGAATCCTTCAAGGGAAGCTGAAGTGAGTTACTGGCTGGAGGGAGATTTTGGTTTTTCTGTTAGTTCTGTTAGATGAATGAAAACCATCCTTCAAAACACCCGATTATCTGACACAGGTGTGATGAAGCTCAGACACATCTAAAAGTTGCAGAACACCGGTTCTCGAGGTTTGGATTTGAGGACCCCTGAGGTATGCTCATTTATTTTTGCCAGGTCGCAAAATAAGTAAATAATTTTACCCCTTCTCCAGTGGTAAAATAGGTGAGAGGCACGGTACAACCTGGACGGGCTGCAAGGACAGTACAGAGACACACAATCAAGCATGCACACACTCATATCTAAGAGAAATTTTATAGTATTTAATTAACCTATCTGTTGTTTTTGGACTGTGGGAGGAATCTGGAGAGAACATGCAAAGGGGAGAACATGCAAAATGCATGCAGAAAGACCACAGGCTGGAATTCAAACCCAGGACATTCTTGCTTCAAGGCAACAATATTTCACTTTCTTAGTTTTGTTCTCTTCTCTGTCTCATCTTCTCGGTGCGTTTCAAGACAGAAAGACCTCAAGCCAAAGCTGGAAAAAAAAATTCCTGTCCAGGAAAAAGTAGACTTGTTGAATTAACTTTGTAACCTTTTTTAATGTGACTCTTCTTCCTGTCTTGCTACTTTTTTTCAAATGCTTCTTCCCCCATTTCAGCTTCTTATATCTCTCACAGTTCCACTTTGGTGTTTTTTTAAGGATTTGCGGCTGATTCAGACAGATTTTTTTTTTTAAATCTGGCTCACTCCTCACGAGTGTCTGTGAGTAGGAGAGGACTGAAGAGTAGCGATGAGGAGGCAGACTGCAGCTGTGCCGCGTTGCGGTGAAGAGGGGGCCTCGTCCGGGCTCCTTGGAACAATATAAGAGCACTAATCACCCAGGACAGCTGACACCCTGCGCCTCACACATTTACTAACTGTATCCCACAGACACGCTCACACATACACAGGGATCTGAGGTTCGCCTTCACAAGGTGGAAAGAGAGGAGCTGTGCCCAGGCAGGTTCAGAAAACAAAGTGCGAGTTTTGTCTATGGGGTCCCGACGCTTCAGGGCTGAAAGTGCTCTAAAATAAAGACACAAGTGTTTACCTTTAATAGGAAGCAAGCACATACAACAACTTCAAAGTAAGGAAGATACAGTATAGAGGAGAATTTTCCCTTCATGCATGCTTGTATACAGAATCAAACACACATGCTTGTCCTGCAACAAAAAACCCACATAATAGATCGGGTGCATGCACACTCTCATGCATGCATAGACGCACACACACACGTGCATACACAAAAGTGTCTTGGGGAATTTGACCTTTTCCCAAAAGCCTCCCTTTCCTGCCTTTGCTCCCCTCCCCCTATGGCTGTGTGAAGACTGAAGGGGTCAAGGGTTAGGTTTTGGGGGGCTGAAGATTAGGTTTCACATGACTGAGCACCTTTGTTGGGGCAGGCCAGCAGAAAGGAAACGTCCAGGAGGGTAGCTCTGTCTGTCTGAGAGGAGAGAAAGACGAGAGAGGGGGTGGAGAAGGGAGAAAGGGGAGAGGACGGACGGATGGACAGACAGGCCGGTGGAAGGACAAGCCGTTAGTTGAAGTTGAAGACTGAAGCTGAAGTGCAAGATCAAGGAGGAAGTGGAAGAGGAGGCAGAGCCAGGGAAAGAAAGTGAGAGCACAAATGAGAAAAGCAGAATGACTTTATCCCAAAACTTCCTCTCTCTCTCTCTCTCTCCTTACACCTCTCATTCTTGTCTTGACCATGTGGCTTCTGCATGGAACCGGAGCCAGCAAGCGTCCTCAGTGGCCGCGCCGATCTGCCCTGTGACCACACAGTAAGAAGAAAGTCCCGGCCAAAACAATAAAATGGATCACAGCAGAACCAACCCCCACGCCCTTCCCCCTCCTGCTCCTCCTCCTCCCCGGTCTCACCACTTCACAACATCTGAGACGTGGTCTGCCCGCTAGACAATATGCGCTGTAACTGCGCTGTAACTGGCAGGGAACGACTTGGCAGAGTCCTGGATTACCTCGCTTATGAAGTATTGCTTTAAACGTCTGCGTGTGTGACTTTTTTCCCTCTCTCTCAGAATTAGAGAGAGGGATTTTAACGACGTGCAACAGTTTAAACAAAATGACTCACAGAGGTGGGACTGGTACTTCTGATGGCTTCCAGATAAGGTGAAAACTTTGACCTCAGAGTGAAAAAGGTCTTGGGGGCTGAAAGGGGTCGAAAAGATCACAGGCAGGCCTTAGTTGAGAGAGATTTTTTTCTGTTTTTGTCCTGTATGATCACAAATTACCCCTGACATTTGTTTCTGACATCTTGGACAATGCAGTCATGAAATTTTGATTGCTCTATCTTATTTGTTTGTATACATTTAGTGGGTGCACTAACACGCAGAGGGGGGACAATTCTTGTAGTGGCCATCAGGATTTGAGTGACGACTGCAATGTTTGGCACTGGTACGTATTTGTCTGTCTGTGACGGGGTTTCCTTTTGCATGCTGCAGGGTTGGCTCAATCCAAAACACGGGTAGACTTAAAGGGAAGGTGAAGGAGGTGGAGCGGGAACGGTCAAAAAATTCCTGAGACAGACTGATCCGACCTTGAACCTCAGAGAACTGAGGTTACAATGGCACCATTTTTTTTTATTGTTTCCTTGCTGTAGAGCAGATTACGCTTTGTGTTTTTATGTTTTGCATATGATGTCTGTTACCACTAAATGCACTCACAAGCATGCAAATGGCTGGGTTAGTTTATACCTTTGTAATGTATGCATAGTGTTTCCCAGGTGCAACGCTCTCAGTGTTTATATAGCCAGTAAAAAAGGGTCATATTACCAGTACCCTCTGACTTGCGTGTGTCTTTTTATTGCATGTGTAGGCGTGTGCGTGTGTGTGTGTATGACTTGAATGCTGTGTGCACAATTAGAGACAGCAAGGTCTCTATTTACTGTCCTGCGAATAAAGAGCTAAACTTCACCCTTTGGCCTTTTTATGCCACTATATCTCAGTGTCAGTAAGGCTGGACAATAACTCAGCAAATACATACTTTACAGGCTGTAAACTGTCACCAATAAAGGATCTGGAGTTATTGATTCTGGCGAATAACTAACTGAAAAACATGCTCAAACTGTCTTTCTTTCTACTCAACACTGAATAGTTGTAAAAGCATTCCTGTCCCTTGAACTTTTTTTTAATTTTTTTTTACGTTTGATCACATTACAGCCACAAACTACAGTGTACTTTACTGATTATTTGTGTAATAAGCCAACACAAAGAAGTTGGGAAGAAAATGATGAACAGTTTTCTAAATTTTTAAAAATGTTTTTTTTTTTTTTTTTTTGGAAATCATGCTGAAAAATTGTGATTCTACACATTTTTCATAATTTACCAGACTAGGTGGTTAGATTACATTTAAGCCCAGACTTTGACTGTGCAAACACTTTGATCTAAGTCATTCTATTGTTGCTCTTACTGTATGTTTAGGGTCATTGTCTTGCCAGAAAGCAAAACTCCACTCCAGTCAACTTTTTGCTCAATATTTAGCTCTAACCAATCAACTCTGACCAGCTTCATTGCTCTAGATAATCATACCCACAGCATGATGCTGGCCCCACCATGTTTCCTCATGGAGATGGTGCGTTCAAAGTCTTTTACAAAGTCTGGAGAAGCTCTGCAGCTTCTCCAGCCTGTCAGTTAATGTCCATTTCTTGGTAGATTCTTAATTCTGTAATATTTCCACCCAAAAATTAGAATAATTGTCATGAAAAAATTAAATTTTCGCTCCACTTCACAACTGTAACATTTTTAGTGTCTGCCTATTTCATAAAATCCTAAATCCGGTTGTGGGGTAAGAGAAAGTGAAAAAGTTCAAGGGGTGTAAATACTTTTTGAAAAGCGTGTAGCACTGATGCTTTAGTGACCCAACAAGGGCACAGCTCAGAGCTGCCGCATTATAATTAAACAGCAGTGAATCTCAGTCTGATGTGAAATTTAATTGTTTCTCTGAGTTTTGATATGTCTTACTGTATGATTTACATATTTCTGGGACGACAGCCTGCAACAAGTGGTGCAATAGAAAGAGCAACAAAATTCAGAAATGTATATAATACATTTTATTATTATTATCAAGACAAAATGGCTGAGTGAAGAAAACAGCTGAAAATAGAGTGGCATTTTCATAAACTGAAAACAATAACAACAACAAACTTGTAAGTTGAGCAAAAACTCATAGATGTTGGACAATGACTTTTGGTCATCAAAATTAAGCGGTCACAATTCATCAAGGAGGGAGAAGAACTGAACTGATCTGTTTTTGCAGTGACTGTTCTGAACAGAGCAGGTGTTTGTTTGTATAGTCATAATAAATAATGTCGGCCTATGCCAGGGGCCGACTTCAAGTTCAGTTCAGAGCAAATAGCTTGAAGGCAAATACAGAACACAGAATTGAATCTTAAGTGTACCCCAACACCAGAGGTATGACAGCATGTACCTACATTTCTGTTTGTGATTTTACTCCTTGCATATGAGTTGTACCATCTTTAAATAAAAAGCACCATGGTCTGTTTTGTCTATGAAAGAAAACTTTTTCAGGTTGATATTGGACTGATTGCATATGATAAAACGTTTTTTTTTTTTGTTGTTTTTTTTAAACGACAGCTGGAATGTTTTCAGGTGGTACATGACAGTAAAAAGTTGGCTACCAAGAAAAACCCAACAATAGCTTGTATTACTGCATATAAAATGGCAGGAGAGAAAAAAAATATATATAAACAAACTAAAAGGATATTTACAACCACCTGTTTTTACCTCAGTGTGGTCACCTCCCCAAGCGGGACTGCCTGAAAAGGCCATCATATGACCTATCACCCTTTGGGAAACGCCACAACTTTTTATTTAAAAAAAAAAAAAAAAAAACATACTTTTTTTTCCGAGCATACAAATTATTCACACTAGATTATCCTGCCAAATTAAGAAAATATACGGTGGCAGCTTGTTGGGATTTTTTTTTTTTTTCACTACAGAAAAAAAAAAAAAGAGTACATTGAAACCTTTAAAGAGTACAAGCAAAACAGTTAAAAATAAAGGCTCCAACATAAATACTATAAGTGCCTAAGCTAAGTGAACATTAATTTCAAATACCATTCTAAATACAAGAAAAAAGTAGACCATAGATGTGTTTTGAACATAGGAACTTACAAGAGTGTGCATTTTCCTATGCATTTTAGGTTCTCTCTTCTATATATTTATATATCATATATCTCTCCTCAATGCAATTTTTTGTTCAACCTGAAGACGTTTATTTCATAATAAAGGCAAAAAGATGAGAGACATGTTTTTTTTCTTTTTCTTTTTTTTACACAATTCATTACAGAGTGATCAAGTCCTGGATGCTACCACGACAGATTAGAGAAACATCAATAAACAAAAAAAAAACAAGAAAAACAAGAAAAAAAATTAAATAAGGTTCTCCCCAAAAAGTGTTACCTAAAACAGATTTTATTTACTTTTTTAATCGAATTTTACTTCTCTGAGTTGTATTATGTTTAACGTTTGCATGGCAATTCCTGCATTTATACCTCCAAAACCAAATCCCTGTTTAGCTGTCAGACGGAAACATGGCTGGCAAATGTCTCTAGATCAAAACCTTTTTTTTTTCACCTCTTCCTCTTCTTTTTTTTCAATTTTAATGCTAAGCAATGACACCACACTACTCTGTCAGCATAAGAGCAAGTTTTCCCTTGAGCGCCCAACTGTAAACTGGGAAAATTGAACAGTGCATGTAAGGTAGCGCCAGATCTGGAATCTGGTCCTCATTTTATACTCAACCAACTGTACCTCCGATTAGAGAGACAGATACAGAATCCAAGGCAGAGTGACAAGTGCTATATTATCATCATCATTGACAAAGGATGGAGATAAAAATAATAGAAAAACAGCCTCCATTAGGAGGAAAATGTCTAAAAAAAATTGACCTTTTTATTAATAAAACTTGTGTGAACGGGGATGGTTTTTTTAAGAATTTAAATTTCCTTTTGGAATAGTTTTTGATGCAAAAGGTTTCGGATTTCTTTAATGCTTCAAAAATGTGTGTAGAATTGTAGAGACACTTGTGAAACTCAATCAAAAGAGGTGCACCAATTCATCAACCAGAGTTCAGAATCAAAGAACTTTTTATTTTTAAATATTGAAAATCTGCACCATTTGTGATTTACAAACTCCTCAATAAACGTCTTGTTTTTGGGTGCACTTTTGTTTTTAGTTTAACTGAAATCAGACGTAGGGTTACGGAAATGTGCTTTGATGCTTTAATGGAGATAAGTGCATTTTTCTTTTCAATTCTGTAGGGCCTGTTACATAAACTTTTCTTTGTTATGCTTTTTGTCTGTAGAAAAAATATGAAATCAGTATTGGCCAGAAAAAAAACTGAGGGTGGATTTCTACCAATCACCCACCCTCACACTTCCTTACAAAGTCACCAAAGGCCTCTTGTGTCTGACGCTTGTTAAACCCAATCATTGTAGACGCCTCAATCAGTTGACCAGAAACCAGAGTAGGCCAATTTTCCACAGGTAAAATACTGAAAAATTTCCAATTCTCTCCACTTGCCCACCATAAATTCTCAAACCATTTTCAATCTATAAGCCACACTATTAATGCCTTTCTTCTTAAATGAGATCAACATTAGGGTTCAATGATTTGATGCATTTTCAGATGGATTCAAAACTAATACCGCAGTCAAAGTATTAACAGCACTTTTTTTTTTCTATTTTATGTGCAATGGTCTGAGAGAAAAAAAAAAAGTGGAATTTGTCTAAATTGAAATCAGCAGGTCAGACCTCAAAAGAAAACCAGCAACAGGTAACAGACATGAAAGGTGTGATTGGTGCATCTTTACTGTCCATCTATTGTCAGACTCTAAAACCAACCCACCAAATCACTCACCTATAATCTGTTTGAATTAACAGAACTAAATCCCATTTTATCTTCGAGTGACTGCTGAAATTACAGTCTGAATGGCTGACACAGAAGGGAAAAAGAAAATAAAAAATCTGTGCTGCTTACAAAATAACACTTGCATTTTTAATTTTCAAAGAAAATAATCACTCTGGAACCTTTAAGAGCTTCATGTTGGTTATAACAACTTGTCAGAGTACCTTTTTTTTTCAGTTGTACCAAACACAAACACCAAAACCACAAACCTCTGACCCCTTTTAAGCATGTAACATGCCAGTAAACAGAATTGTAATCATGAACGCATTAATATGCATGAGTCAGGTAGTTAAATGATTTACCAGAGATATGCAAAATTCAGTTTTTTTTTCTAGGTTTGTTTCAGCTGGTTCCCTATGTTTTGCAAAGTTAAAAGAAAAAAAAAAAAAAACGGGTTGTGCAGGTGCTTGATGCAAGGACCTGCATCTTCCCGTGTATTGTAATCATTTATAGCTGAACCTCCGAGCTTATAGCAAAAAGGAGAATTAACCATTGCAGGTAAAATATCCAAGGCACTCTTTATCGTCATGTCACACCACATTATTAGTTTAGTTTCATTGATGTTTGTAAAAGAAATATTTAAACTAGTGCCCAGCATTTGATAGGCAGCCCAATTTTATATACATATGGATATATATCTCATCTCAATGATGCATGGAAAATCTTTCACAAAGATTGGTTTTATGTTTGACCCTGCTTGTCTTGATGTTTTGACAATATGACACTGTTTGCTATGTTTGAACACAAAACTGTACATGATATGTAAAACAGTATGTACTGTATGCAGCTTGGGTTATAACTAACTGTATTGTTTTTTTTTTAGTTTGTTTGTTTTTTTGTTATGCTGAGAAAAATCAAAAGTATCAACAGCAACACATGTACAACCAAAATCCTCCAGCTAAGGACAATTTTCTCTTAAAGTAGCCAAAACACACCAAGCATGCTGTCCAGTTACAAAAAATACAAAATGTGTAAATTATTGCACAATAAAAAGGCTCAAAAAGTTCTGATGCAATAGTATTGCCCAGTACTGGATCATGCATCAAGTTTTCTCCAGAAGGGGATGGAGAGCAGGGCTGCACAGCATTCTGGTGTCTAACCCTGTTGTCTTTACCCCATTGCTCATTGGCTACAAAGCCTGGGTTGCTTTTTAGCTGGGGGCGGGGGATCTGTGAGAGAACTGCTCTTTGCCTATTCAGTTTTAATGTCATTAGCCAGAGGGCGGTCACTGTGCCACTTCTTCATGTGTTTTTCTAGAGTGCTGTACACACTGAAAGGCATGTGGCAAATTTCACATTTGTACACGTCCTTGCCCATCTGTCCATGGGTCTTCATGTGGCGGGTGAGTTTTGAACTCTGGGCACACGCGTAGCTGCACAGCTCGCACTTGTACGGCCGCTCTCCAGTGTGGCTGCGTCGGTGCACTGTCAGGTTGCTGCAGTTCTTGAACACCTTGCCGCAAAATTCACAGGTGTCGCTGCGGCGGCCGTCCTTGGAGCTCGGCCGCCCATTTCCGCTGCCGCCGTGTGGAGTGCTGGCGCCGCTGCCCGTGCCGCTCCGTCCTGAAGGGGCCCGTTCCCCATCGAGTTCACCGGGTGGGGTGGAGTAGCGCAAGCTGCCGTTTTCTGATGAGTGCTCGGATGAGGAGGTAAAGGGTGATTGTCTGGAGTCCCCACCTGTAAAACTGATGAAGGGGTCCTTGAGTTGTCGGGAGGCGGCGTAGCCAGCTAGCCACTGAGAATAGACGTTCTCTGTGTTTGGGATGGTTGGTGTAGGGGGGTCAAGATCTTTTTCCACCTTGATGCGTTTGGATAGAGGGCTCAGTGAGCCAGGACTGATCCCACCGCCCAGTAGCTTTCTAGAAAGGCTGTCGTTGGATAGTGGTCCCAGCCCGTTTATGGCAGTGGTCGATGCATCATCTGCACGGTCTAACTCAACAGCCGAGTCATCATCGCCATGCTCTCTAGACAAGCTCCGGTGATGCGGGTGTAGAGCATCGCTGTTCTGGTGGTGGCGGGCCCCTTCCAGCCGCAGGCTGAAGCGATAGTTATTCCTTCCACCTTCTTCAACTCTAGCCTTGCTATCAATTTCCTCCTCATCGCCTTCCTCCTCTTCTTCCTCCTCCTCTTCTTCCTCATCTTCCTCCTCTTCTTCTTCGTCTTCCTCCTCCTCTTCTTCATTTTCAGGCATAATTCCATTGTTCTCAGTCTTGAACTTAGCCACCACTGACTTGAGTGCATCCGTGGCACTGCCTAGTATGTCGCTTGTTCCAGGTTCAGGCGAACTGGCAGCCGAGAGGCCGTCGTCTGACTTGGCATTGAGTGCCGATGACTTGTTCTGACAATGCGTCTTCATGTGACGCTTTAGCTTGCTGGCCTGTGTGCAGGCATGGTTGCAGAGGTGACACTTGAATGGCTTTTCCCCTGTGTGACTTCGCCGGTGAACGATAAGGTTACTCTGGAACTTGAAGGTCTTACCGCAGAACTCACAAGACTTTGCCTTGAGAGGAGTGCCTGGCTGAACTGCATTTGATACAGGATTAGGGGTGGAGCGTGAACCAGATGGGGACTGAGAGGTGGATAGGGGAGGCGTAGCTGTAAATGGAGGCTTAGAACCTGGCTGGAATGGCTGGAGCAGCCGTTGCATAGGGTTAGGTCTATTAGGGGAGAGAGGCGGAGAACCTCCTGTGGCATTCCCAGCAAGCTCCCTCAGACGTCTAGAGAAGTCCATGCTCTGAGGGGGTTCTAATGGCACTGAGTTCAGTCTCATCACTCTGTCGAAGGCGCTAGGATGGTGGGTTGCCAGGGCAAGATCATCCGGGCTGAGATGGTGGCGTGGCGGTGGGCTGAAGAGCGGAGGGGTTCGGGGGTAACGCCCCTCGCGCGGTGTGGATGCTGAGTCCCTGCCAGACCCTGATCCCGGCATCCTTAAGAGGCTGTAAGGGCTGCCGTCAGCCAAGTGAACTGCGTGGAGGGGCGGCTGAGAGGAGGCGCAGTCACCCCCCATCCCAGGAGCGGCAGCTACACGTGGGGTGAGAGGGCTGCCAGGTTCACTCTCCAGATAGATGCGGAAGCCGTGAGTGTTCTGGGCATGCTGGAGCAGGAACCAGGCACTGGTGAAGGGCTGCTTGCATGTGGTGCATGTGTAACTGCTGGGCTCATCTTTATCTGACAAAAAACAAACACACACAGAGAGAACATCAAGTTAGAAAAGCATAAAATGAAAAGTAAATAAAACACTGATGGATAAAATCTTCAACATGTGATTTTTTTAAAAAAAATATTCAAGTTTAGTTTCAATCAATTTTTCTTTAATGCGCTTTAACAAAATAGCCAAAAATAAATAAAAGAAATTAATTTTTTTTATTTATTAATTTATTATTTTAAAAAGAAACAGAAACTACATAGTGAACATTTTACAATTTAACAAAAAAGGACAATAAGTCAAGTTTTGTAAAAGACAAAATATTTTCAGCACATTAACAAAACACAAGGCATATCTCATGCCGCCAATGCACAATTTATACAGATGAGAGGGCACAGAAATAATTCAAACAGTAATTGACTTTCAATTGCACTTGTACACTGACCTGAGATTTGCTTGACAATGCACGTCTAATCTCGTTAAACACACTCATCTTCCCTCCACTACTCTGTTTACGAAATTAACGATTCTAAAGTGGGACATGTATCGAATGCTGCATATTAACAATGAATACAAATAAGGGGTCACATGTTAATAATTGTATCACTGTTTATCACAAAAAACCACACATTCACAGGAAACAAAAGCCACGAGAAAAACTGTGTCCGCGTGTTAGTGTGTGGGTGGGGAGGCTCCTTTGAAAATGCATTTCATGCATTGCTTTTCTATTTCTGATATTTCATGCTTTATGGATTTATTTAAATCCTCTCAGGTGAATAGAAAAGGAAAAGAGGGGGGGAAGCAGAAGTGAGAGCTATGCAAAATAAGAAGCATCCACCGCTTGCAAATGTGCTCCTTCTTTCATCTTTTGCTGTTTTTTTCCTTTCTTCTCTCTCTTTTTTTTTCCCCACTGCAGGCCATTCTTCTAAAGTCATTTGCAGACACTGAACCCGAAATCCACGGCCCTTCTATGCAAGTGAGGACGAACGAGAGACAGGGAGAGAGAAAGACAGTCCATGTATGACGAGGAGCGCATGTGTTTTAAGCCGTCCATGGCTTAGAGAGACAAAGCAGGAAGAAGAGGGCAGAGAAAGAGCAGAAAGGAGAGATGCTGTGGTCGAGTCGTAGTGAAAAGAGTTTGATGTTTTGTGGTTTTGCCTCCTATCTCGTGTGTCCGCAGCCACGGAGGCCCCCCTCCGAAGTCTCCCACTTAAAGAACATAATGCTGCGTAAAATGTGCACCAAATCAAATCTCCACACAAACCTTTCTCTCCTGACTGAAAAGAGTTGGAAGGGGGTATAATGGTAAATTATGGATCATTACAATCTGCAAAAATTACAGTTAATTGCTGCCACCTGCAATGGGCTTTGACCCACTATGGAATTTTTCCATCATAAAAAAGCCATTTGCCCATACGCTTTTTTGCTCTCACTCATTCCCTTCCTCCTCTCTCTCATAAGCACAAATAAAATGTGCCAGTTACATTAACACACACTTCCTGATTATGTGTGTGTTTTTTTATGGCTTTAAAAGGAGAGCCCATGTATCCCCCATAAAAATAGTTGCAATAACCTGTGTTCTGCTGTACATTTTCCTTTGATTTGCAGCGTAATGTGCAAGCAGACAATGTAAATGTGCAAGCAGACAATGTAAATGCAGTGGGAGGAAAACAGACTCTTTTTCTGCTATTGTGAATGGCTAGGAAGGAAGATAAGAAGGTTTGTGCCTTTCAGAGAGAAGAAATCACAGAGGAGTCTGGAAAGTGAATGAAAGAGTCAGGAGGAGGAAGAAAGAGAACTGGAAGTGCGGCATGGAGGGGACAGTCTTAAAGATAACCTAAAGCATTTGTAAAGGACATGTGTGCCAATTCATTGTTTCATCCATTGAGGCAACAGCATATCTTGAGCGATATAAACATTTGACAAAGTGTGCTCATGCCACAAGCAAGGATAATAGTTGTTGTTTTTTTTGCATCCAAGGAGTTGGACACAATGACGCGAATCAGAAAGTCAGAACAACGGATGTCAAGACAACAATGGCACATAAGATATCTAAATAAGCCCACTATTGTCCTTAATAGCCATCCTCTTGGGAATGGAGGAAAAGTAATTCAAAGGGATAAAGGACATTTTGACAAGGCGTTTGATGTTTTTCATTTTTTTTTATTATTATTATTCAAGAACAGAGGAGCAAAGAACTGTGTGAGGGAGGAAGGAGGATCTTACAAACAAGTCTGTCCGCTAATGGAATAAAAGAGAAGCTCCCACTCTCTCTCAGTCTGTTTCTCCCCTTCTAAAAACTTAAAGTCTGGGGCGAGTTAGGGCTGGAGAGCAGCAGAGCTGAAGCTAATGCTGGATCTCCAGGTCCCTTTGAAATAGGATCAGCAGAGAGGAGAAACCACACTGACAAGCCCTTAGCTGCCATTTCATGGCAAGGGGCTGAAAGAGGGGACTTTAGAAGAGAGAGAGAGAGGACAAAAGTGTGTGGGAGAACTGAAAGAGAACACGGAAAATAGAGAAAAAACATAAATCAACAATAATCCGGAATGTAGAAAACTAAAAATTAGACACAAAAAAGAGCTAACAAAGTATTTTTGAACCATTCCACGTATTGCAACACTAAGAAAAGGGCAGCAAATATGGTATTGGTTACTCTACTGCCATCAGGAAGATGACATGATATTGATCAGGGTCATTTTATGGTTCTTTAAATTGCAGTCAGTCACTTCATATATTACTCACACCATCATCACAAACTGCAAAACAAGCTACTATATAAATCATAGTGTAACTCAGGTGTATATGTGTCTAATATAAGTTAATTTCAAACATCACTCCAAAACTTTTTTGTAGTTTCTGAAACGAAAACTATTATTACACCTTAAACTTGGTAATCAAGGTCAAGGCAGTGGTTGGATTATGTGACTAGTTTTGCAGCCCAAGTGGAAGATGAAACGTCAGTAGACGGTAAATAGCTACTGAATTTAGAGCAAAAACAAAAAATCACCTAAAAATGGGCTTGTGACCCGAATGGGACCAATCACCCTGCCCTGATTTGTGATCACCTAGCACAAAAATAGAAATTGGATAATTTTCCAATCAGTAAATGCATGAGTAGAAGTACTAACACTTTTCTTTGTAACATTTTTCTACCAACAAAAGTTATCTAAAAAAGAAATGGAGAAAGTGAAAATGCTGTTAAAATATTAAACTTGACAGTTTTGTTATTTATTTTTAAAATGATCTGGTAGAAAATCTTATGACCTGATCTAAGGTATATTTTAAGTTGCTTGCAAAGATAAAATGTTATTGAGTTGTAATTTGCCTCATACAAGGGGATGTGCTGTAATTTTCTTTAAAAGGGATAGGTTTGTACAGATACCTCATGCCTGTAACTTTACTGTGTCTGTAGATTTCCAGTGGTGCAGAGATGGTTGTGTAAGTTAGGGTTATTTCTCACAAATCATTGTGTTACCATACTATAAATATTTACATGTTCCAACAATCTCAATTTCTTCAAAAGGCAGCCCAAAATATTCTGTTATCCATAGTTGCAGAGAAATCAGAGTCATCTTACATCAGTATCACTAGGTCAGAACTGGTGCACCCTTACTGGAAACACACATGATGAGTCATTTAATTTTTGTCAACTCCCCCCACCTTTAAAACACACTTCAGTTCATCAAGAGAGAACAGGTTACTAGATTGAGCTATGGCAGTGTGCAACATCATGCCTTGGATGCAGGTACGAAAATAACAACAGCTCGATGTTTTCTATCAAACACCTTTGACATGTTCAATCCCTTAACTTTAAAGATGCCTGACACAAATTTGCTTCATGGTTCCCAACAATGCCCCACTGGAGTCCTATGAACTCAGCTTTATTTAAACAGCACACATCTGCCGGGACATGGCCAACTTAATTGGTGATTTACAAACAACCAGAGGTATTTAAAGAGGGAGTTGTCTTTGCTGCTAGATGATAAAACTGAGACTACTGATTGCTGTAATGTTATGCAAGGCATATCCGCAAACTCATAAAAAATGGTAAGAGATTACTTGAGTATAGACTTAAAGCAGTCTCCACCCTGAGATGTATCCTCAAACTTTCTGGTCCTACTTTTAAAAGTTGCCAGACTTGTCTTGACCTCTAATTCTTTTTTTTTTGTTTGTTTGTTTTGTCCTTCTCCAACCCCAGTACTCATCTAAGGCCATCCTAGTGTGACCATGTTGCTTTCACTGATATTGGTCATTAAGCTAATGGAGGAACAAGCTAACAGGATTAGCTTGCGGGTCCTCCAAAAGGAGATGGAGGAAGAGGAACAGAAGAGGATGAAGGCAGAGGGGCGGAAGACACGCGGGACACAGCATGTCACGGCCGTTCCTCAAAGTTATCAGTCACTATGGCTTGAGGGAGCACTTACAAACACCTGAAAAGTGATTATGCTAATACAGGTCCTTGCCAATATTCATAAGTGTTTATAGGTGTTGGAGTGAGTGCTTTGAGAGGAAGGAGGCTTGTCAGTACAGTGCCTCTTAAGAGTGCCTTTAGCCGTAACTAGCGTTAATGTGATTACTACTCTGTTTATGTCATTAGGGTATTCACAGTCAGGAATTGGACAGGGGTGAAGGGTGAAGCAGGAGAGGACATGGTGAGGGAAAAGACTGTGGCCCTATTCTTGTCTAAAGCCCCTCTCTTCTAAATGACTTTCAGTAGTATTTAAAAGCGTTGTTGGCTAATTGTTTATTAGCAGCTTCAGAGATAAAACAAAGAAGTCTCATCATATGCTGATTTGTCAAGCAAACTTTCCAGGTTTGATCTTCTTTCTTACTTCACTAACTGTCTCTATGTCACCGTTTCCTTGCTGCAAATCCAGGCTCATACACTCACTTCTTTGTCCTAAGAAAGCACCTGGACATAGAGGGGAAAAAAAAAACTTGCCTGACCAAGACGTGTTTCTCAGATAAAGATGAGTGCAAGAAATACACTTCACTCAACAGAAAACCAGCCAACACCGGTGGGTGTTGGAATTACACGTTACCGCTGGGCGAAATCTACTCCTAGCTGCTGGATGATTCACAAGGAGAGAAAGAAAACAGAGAGGACATAGGGAAGAGGTTGGAAGCAAAAACAGCAGAGGTGCACAAGATCTGAGGAAGAGAAGCTGGTTTTGGCAGGAAAAGGCAAAAAGGGAAAGGCGTGATTGTAAGATAAAGACACGTGGTGGACTTGAAGGGTCTGTGCCCAGTTATAAAGTAACCTGCTGGCTGTTGGCTTTGTCTTACCTTTCCTTCCCCCCCTTCTCATTCTCCTGAAAGTTGATAAGAGCAACTGTAGAAGTGAGGAGTTGCTCTAAGCAACTAGCAAACCATTATAGACAGATGGCACCCACACAGGGACCAATGAAGGCAATGCACCATACACAACAGACTAATTTGTATGTGCATGCTGGGGAAGACAGGGTATTTTTCATAAAGATATGCCTTGGCACACTCTTTTATGCTGTTTATGCACACTCAGTGTGAGCTACCAACATGGCATTTTCAATAAATGTGTAGGGATGTGTGTGTGTGTGTGTGTGTGTGTGTGTGTGTGTGTGTGAGCGAGAGAGAGAGAAAGAGAAACAGAGAATGGAAAATTGTAACAGTGCTCACCACAATCATTTCAAAATTAGCATAGCTCCGCACTGTCTGTTTCCCTGCGTGACCTTACTCTCTTTGATCTTCTCTCGGTTGAACTGAGTTTGAACTGACCATACAACCCAAACATCTATCAATGCATCCATCTCTCTTCCTCCATATATTGCTCTATCCATCCGTTGTGACTAATCTCCGTATGAGCAAATCCCTGCCTGGATGCGACTCAGGTCCAGAAGAGCTTTCTAACAGGCTCGACCAGCTCTGTCTCCGATGCAGATTCTTATTTCCTCTCCGCTCACCAGCGTCAGAGGGAGAGGCCTGACACTATTGTTTCTCATGGCGGCTCTAATAGTACAGTGAAAAGACCTGCGGGCCTCTAAGCTTAACCGGTTTAATTAAACGGACCGTCACTTATGTAAGCGTCCACGGAGATTATTTGTCAAGCTGGGAGCCGCTTCGCAGGATCAAACCGCCATCGACACAAAAAAAAGCCAATGCTCTATAGACGAGTAATTAAATGAAGGAGAGGAATCAAAGAAACACTTTAAACGCAAAAAATATACAGGTAGATAAGAAGACATATTCAAAAGCAGGACTATTTTTGGATGTGGGCAATATCCCAGATGGGCGAGAAGTCTGTGGGTTGCTTCAGAGGGGAAATGTGAAGAGCGCTCTGTCACAGAAAAGATATGTCTCAATAACCTGCAGCTTGAAGGGGGGAGAGCAGAGTAAAATATGCTAAAAAAATATCTTACTGTACTTCAACTAAATGGAGTAAAGCAAAACAAAAATGTAGCCATCTTTGCCCTCTTTGATATGAAAATACATCCAACAACATTCAGATAAGTGCGTCATCCCAGTTTAAAACGCTATGACAAGATAGCCTCCGCACGACATGGGGCCAGCAGCCTCAGCTTTACTATCTCTGCATAGCTCAGCTCATGACAGGCTGCCATCCCTGCAGAAAGGATGGAGGGGGACTGGGGAGGTCGGCTAGCTGCACATTTCTGCATAAATCTCCAGATAGATAGCATCAGGAGAAAAGAAACAGGGGAGGGAGACCGGCAAGTAGTGAAGGATGATAAGGCCCCCAGGGCAGGGCATTCGACACTGTCAAAACCGTTTCTTTGCCGGCTATTGGACGAGTGGAGCGCGTTATTAGCCTGCATACCATTTGCCGGGACGCGATTCGGCTTCACCGGAGCATACAGCGCCCTGTATCTGACCTCTCCTCTTTCCTCCTCCTTGACATGCGGAGAGATGGACAGAACATCACAAACACTGAGAAAAAAAAAAGGTCTACGGAGATCTGAAGTGGACGCTTCGCTTTGATCAACAGCACCTTCAGCAAGATGAGGTGCTAGCAGAAACTATGAGGAGGACAGAGAATTTGTTTTGAAATTAGTTAAAAAAAAAAAAAAAGCCTGCAGGATAGCGCTTGAAGTGACAAAATTCCGGCAACAAATTTTTGCATAAAGAAGCAAAGGCTTCACTCAGTTGCCTTCATGTGAATTCACATTTACGGAATACAAAATAAAAAAAAAACACAGAGCTTTTTGATGTACTTGGGTATTCTGCAAACGAATAACCCAATTTTCTGCCTTTTTAAGGCCGAACAACGTCAGCAAGGGTGAAAACACAAGTCATAATAATGCCTTGCCATTTCCCTTTATCCTTTTCACATACTATACAATTTCTTCTACAGAATAGTTTAATGGGATTTTATATGACAGATGATGGGAGAATTAAAGAATAAATCATAAAAAAAAAATCTAAAACATTTGGTAAACATTTTGAATCATCAGTTTTGTAGAAATTATAGCTCCCAGTCTTTCAGGGCCCATTTTTTTTTTTCAGAACATCTCAAGCTCAGTTAGACTGGATGAAGCGAATCTGTGATCAGCAATTTAGCAGCCTGGCCATTGCCTTCCAGTGCAACTCCGCTCAAAGAGAAATTCATCCACCACAGTCTGCGCTTTCTCCCCTTGACTCGGCTTGTCTCCGGTCGATTTTCGACCGGGCCAATCAGCGAAGACAGAGAAGTAGTGGACAATGATTTTCTGCACTGGCAGCGAAGGAAATGAATGAAGCCATCGGATTGGCACTTCCCAGAAGATGGTTGTTTACAGCACATGCAATTTTATGTAAACATCTTACCGTCAAACTGGCGCATCGCATACGTCACGAGCAAACATCGGTGATTGGGTAAAATTTACAACCGCAACACAGTCCACGCCTCCAGGAAACAAACAACATAGATCAAGGAGCTGATTTTTACCACAGTAGCAATTTATAAGCTTCGTCACAGATTTTCAGCTATATTTTGGCTGAACTTTGACTGGACCAATTCTAAGATATCAATAAGCTTTGATTAAAACCGTTTCATCCTAGTTCAGCATGATGCTGCCACTGTGTTTCTCAGGCTGATGTGCTGTAAGAGTTCTCTAACATGTCACCTACATGGCAATGATTCCTGATGGCTACCAGTTGCATTATATGCTATTTAGAGGTATAAAAGTAAAAGTTGCTGAAAATACTGTAACATACCAATATAACTTTTAGAAGTTGTTCTGTTACATAAAATTCCTACTAAAATACGTTTGTCTGTTCTAACATGACAAAATGCTCTCCGGTTTAAGGTGTTTTAAAACTTCAGGGTATTGTAAATCTTTTTATAAAAAGGTGAATTGTTCTCACTTCTCTTATTTACTTTTCCGTAGTGTTGTTGCACTATTTATGTTTAAAGAAAATAGTGTTGTTGCCCACAGAAAAATAGTGAACAAAGAATAATAGACTCAATTAAGAAAGAGTGGGAATAGCCAAAAAGGAATCTTGCAGAATTCACTGGCAGTATTCAGGTTAGAGGTGCATAAATAATAAATTCAAATGTAAGGGTGAGACTGAAAATCAAAGGGATAAAATAAAGTTAGTAGGTGCTATTGAGACCACTGTGTTGAATAACTCAAGATGGTGATAAAAGAGAAAAGAGTGAGGAGACCAGAAGGCGTACAGAGAGTGGGACAGAAGAGATGTTTTACGAGGAAGAACTGGTAATGAAGGGCGAGAGACTGATCGAAGATCGGATTTTTATGCACAATCCCACATGTTGTGATGCACAAACATCGAAAGCCTGTCTGAATGGAGTAAGGCATAATCCCTTCCTCTCGCTACGTGTACCTCATGCGCCTCAATGTAACTTCATCACAACAAGAATGCCCTCATCAGGCCAGCTTATGCAAATCTTTTTTCCTAACTTTAAGATATATTCTCTATCATTGCAGGTTATGATCATAAAGAGAGGAAGAGTCTACTGCAGGGGTGTCTAAACTTTCTGCAACAGGCGCCACAGACATAATGTTAAAAGTGGTCGTGGGCCACAAAAATGGTATGTGTTGTGAAAAAATGCAAAACCAAACTACAAAAAACAATAATTTAAAAAAACGTACTAGCCTGAGTTCTATACAGACAGAATCTGTATACCATTTTATATTTACAAGAACATGATTCGAGCCCCCACACCCTTTTTTTTTTATAATCCCCCTCCTTTAGCCCAGTTTAATAAATGGGTGCACCCAATTCTACTTTCTAGTAAAAGTTACTGTATGCTTGTTGTGCTATGTGGTATCAAATTCAAATGAAAACATACATGTGATTATTAAAAAATTAATAGTTTGTGTTGTTAAGTTTTCCAAATTATTTGAATTTGCTTGCGCTATTGATTTATTTTTTTGATCAGTGAAAATGTAATTTTAATTCTGTTTTATGCATATCACCATCAAATGGTGAAATAAATCTGTTCTACTCTCGAATTGTGAACAAGACCATAGAGAATCTTTGGTCACCCCTGGTCTACTGCATGCAACAAGCTCAGGGTTTCCAAAGCAAACAAACATAAAAACTACTTTTTATGCAGTAAAAAGACACATTTTCTAGTATTAGTGTTAAGGTGGAAAATAAAAACAAATCTGTAAACAAATAACTGAATTTCTGTCTAGCGTTGGCCGGAGCAGTTTGTTCCTGAACACGCTCACATTTGCCCTCTAAGCTCTCAAGCATGGCCATCCCGGAGATGCCAGCGAACAAGGGCTGTTTTTCAAACACGCAGCTATTTTTCACCACGTCGCTTCACCTCAGGGTGTAAGGACCAGGGCATGTGAGCTCGGGCCAACCATAGCAGCTCGTTATGCATCGGAGCCTTAAGGCATTGTGGAGGGACATGGCGCTTTGAAACAAGGAGGGCCAGTGTTGGAGTGAAGCGAGGCCCCGGAGCTGTGGAGGCTGAAGGTTTAACACGCGTCCAATCTGCAGTGTGTGACTGTGCACACGGTGGTCGAGTGGTTAAGGAAGTATCAACAGTCGCTCTTTAAATTGAGGGATGTTTCGGGGTCAGATGGAGCTCAGAACATGGAGAATGTGAAAGTTATAGATTGACTCTGTCACAAGTTCACAGTGTTTATTTCTTTGTTTTTCCTGTTGCTAGAGTCTGTAACGAGGACACAGTCACACGCTGAGACCTTAGCGCCTCCACTCACCACCATTCATTGATCCAGCCCTCCATGCCTTGCTCCATTATTAATTCATCGAGTAGAAAACTGTGCTGCGCCAAACATTGATTAAAATTGCAAAATGGCCTCCTGTTCAGCTCAGTTCAACCCCTTCAAGACAAAGATGACAGAGTCAGGAAGAGACTTGGCTGAGAAAGGAAGTGGTCAAACAGTCACAGCGGCGTGCATATGCTCCCCTTCCTACTCTTCCACTCCATCCATGAACTCGACAATGAAGTTGTTAGGACGATTCAAGAGGGCTGATACCCACCAGGGTCACACTTGTGTCTCAAGCTTCTTTGGACAAAAACTGGCTGGCAAATGAAATGAGTCCCATTTGGATTGCATATTACAGTGCAGGATAATCCTTCACAATGTCACAAGCCGCCACTGAACGTGTTTCTAAAACAATGTTATGTTTTGAAGCCTGGTGAGCGGAAGGGCCACATGCAAGGCAGCGGTAGGTTGAGCGCCACAATGATATTCATGTCTAAGTAACAGATTCAAGCTTTTTAGCAGAAAAACTATGTTCTGATTACGCTCTAGAGCAAAAAAAAATAAGATAAAAGTGTTGTTCTCTTTGATAAAGGAAGAAATTTCTGATTATTCTTGTAGGATGCATAGGTCCAAGCAGTAAGTGAGCGGGATATTAATTAAGGTAGCCAACCTGTAGGCTGCATTGTACACAGCTGTAAAGCATAAATCAGTCTTTTAACAAGGCCATGGTCTTAAGATCTCAAAACCATGCTGGAAAGCAACATGCTCAACCATGCCAAAAATCTGTATAGGTCCAGAGCTCCTATAGACCACTACATTTATCAGAGGGGGGCAATAGCAGACTACCTGAGGGTAGAAAAGAGAGTGCAGAGAGGACAAAGCACAGGGGCACAAAAAGAAAGTGCCAAAAGAAGGGACAAGAACCTACAAGTATAATACAGGTCATCAGGTTTGTGAAAGCACATGCGGCGTACATACATGTGCGCTGCAGGCGGGTAAGCGTGCTCAGTTTCTATCATCTCAGTTTCTATAATGGCTCTGTAATAAACGCCAAAGGAAACCCGAGCTAATAAGAGAGAAGAGACAGAGACAGATGAGAAACGTTAGCAGAAATCTTCAACGAAAGGTCAATAATCTCACAGTTCAAACACACCCTTTTTTGGGAGATGCCAAAATGCGCTTTCAGACCTCAAAAACATTGATGAGCAGAACATGTGAAGAAAGCCTGAGTGCCACTGGTGACAGAAGGATTTATTCCCAGACAGCTGCAGGACAGGATACACTCTGGTACAGGCTGGGTGGCTGGGCGAGTCCACCTCCAAGCCATCGTTTCTTCATAGAAAGAGCCACGGACTCAGACATTCCACAGCAGGCAGTGACAGGACACAGCTAATTGGGGAACATAACGCTGATACAGACATTTACGCTTTACAGGGCAGCACTGAGGCTGAAAATAAGCATAAAAACTGTATTTCTTTTGTCTGATTTCAAGTAGACTAAATCTACTCACACTGGGAAGATTAGCAGTTTTCAAGCAGTAAACAAAAACAAATTTCTGTGAACATGCGTAGCTTTGAATTAATAGCTGATCAGAGGAAGGTTGGGTTTCTGATGCTGTTCCAGCTGAGAGTTATGTACCAGATGTTTGTGGTTCTGCAGTACACAGGCTACTGAAAACGTTACTGCGGGATGCAGAAGACACGTAATGCAGTTGCAAGATCCAAAATCCTAACTACTCTGGTGAAAATGTGAATTCTTAATATTTAACTCCAACAGCTTCTCCTTCCTGTGTTTGTTTTTGTCCACGATCGTGTCAAAATACGCAGCCGTGGCAGGAATGTGGCTCCCCTCCATGTCAATATGAACTCAGCTTCTCAGGATCCACCCTGTCCTTTTAAGAGGGACTGACAACCGCGGACTGACATGGGGGTCAGGGGGGCAGCAAACCCAGAGGACTGCTTGTGCTGCATTCTGAGAAATGAACTGTGTTTGCACAAGGTCAAACTGTAAGCGACCTTATGTGCTCATTCCATACATGTTCTGCAGATATGGTTTAGGCCTATGGAAAATCATGGGAGGCCTCTGACTGCTTTGAGGACGACCCAGCAACCCAGCCTCATATCACCTGCAGTACCTTGTAAAAATATTCATGCTGTTTTTCCACATTTGATCCCGTCACCACACAAGCTTCTCTGTGTGTTATTGGAAAGGCCAACATAGAGGAGAACACAAGTCTGAACTTGATGGGGAAATTATTTCAAACTTTTAGGTCTTTAGGTAGATTTTTTTTTTTTTACCATTCTTTTTGCAAATAAGCTCAATTTAGCTGGACATAGTTGGACGGAGATTGTGTGAACATCAATTTTTCTTGTCACAGATTTTCAAATGGATTTATGTCCACACTTTGACTGGGTCTTTTATGAATGTGCTTTGATCTGAACCTTACCTTTGAAGCTCCAGTTGTATGTCTAGGTTTGCTCAGTTGAAACGTGAAGCCCAATCTCATGTCTGTTCCTGTCTCTGACAGGTTTTCTTTCAGAATTGTCCTGTACTTAGCTCCATCCATCTTTCTAGCATCCCCACAGCATGATGCTGCCACTGCTATGTTTCCATGGCAGGGATGGTGTTTTCAGGATATCCGGTTTCTTCCAAACATAGTGTTTGTCATGTAGGCCAAAAAGTTTTGTTTGACATTTTTATGAGGCTATACTTTTCAGATTATTATTTGTAAAAAAAAAAAAATTATTATAATTTTCCTTCTTCTCCACGATTTTGTGTTGATCTGTCAGCAAAAACCTTAATCATAACTTGCAATATGACATAATGCCAAAGCTGTTTAAGGGGACTGAATACTTTTGGAAGGTGCCACACCTTCTACTCAATTACAATGACATAAATGGATATCAAAATCATTTTGTGCACCTAGTATGTATGTTCCTCATCATTAATTTTAACTCATATTGTCTTTACCATATACAAAGTAGTAGCCAATAAAGGAAAGTACATGAACGTAGAGACTATAATGAGAGGAGAAAGGGCCTTAGCTAAAGGGTATCAAAAACAACATTAAAAGCTATGAAGAGAAAAGGGAAAAAACAAAAGAGCGGTGGACAGCTTCATAGTGCAGCACACCATTCTAGATTACATTAGTGGCAGCTGCTCCCTTTGTCTAGTTTTATAGCCTGGCCTCAAGAAAACGCTGCTAAAATTTCATTTAATCTGCTGCTGAAACTCAAGTGTCAGTCAGCCACTCAAACAAGGGGAGACTAAAAGCACTGAGCTCATATAACTAAGGCAAAATAACGCTAATAATATCTCTCTCTCGGTAGCCTCTCAAGCCGACATTTTGTGTAACCGAAGAGGGCTCGCCATTCTCGCCGGTGCATGGGAACCTGGCCTGCTCTCCGAGTCCAGGGGCAGGTCTCTAATGGTGAGTGAACTACTCAGACACCATCCTCCTTCCCCCCTTATCATCTTTACCTCCTGTTCATCCATTGAAGTCATTAGCAAGTGTTTCAAAGAGGAAAAATTTGGTTTGAGTTTATAAAAAAAACTAACAAAAAAGACAAAGTAATAGCGAAAAAAACTGTGTTTACTCTTTGAAGGCAAGAAGGGTGACCTAAGCTGAATTGGAAAACTGATGATTGTTCAAATCATCAGAGATATCAGAATAGTGAAAATTTTTAAGGAAATATGTTGAAGGAGTACAGTACCCTCTGGAAAACTGCTGAACAATCAAAGGTCAACAAAGAGAACCTTGGAATCTAAATTGTTAAAAGTAGTTTTCAAGCTGAATAATCACAAGACCTGTTTTGGAGAAAATAGCCTAAATATCTATTAAGTTAAACTGGCTAACAGCTGTTATAAATGTAAGAGAGGTGAAAGGCCAAAGCAGAAAACTGAAATGAGTTGAAAAGTAGTTAACACTTGCTTCTATGAAAATGGTATGTGTGCCCAAGCATAAAAGCTTATATTAGCAATTTAAATTAGCATTTTAGTTAACCTAGAAAACATTATAAATGCACAAACATGCTAACTGTTGCATAATTAGAATCCAAAGAACACATGGAATATTTTTTTTTAAATAAGTGGGAGATAATTTGTTCACTTCCTCCAAATTAAAGGCAGATATTGACGTCATCGTTTACAACTTCTCCTTCTTCTACCAGAGAAATCAACTTCAATGGGAGAAATCCCAGACTGAGGGAAATGAAAATCGAGTGGAATTGTGTAGGAAGGCAATTTCAAGAGCAACAACAAAGTTATATGTCATCTAAAAAATACTAGATGATGTGGTACAGGACTTATAGTTCAACATTCAAGTTTAAGTAACATGTATGACAGGTCTCAAACAAAATATCTCAGATGATTTCTGTTTTCATTTTTAGTCTCTTTGTATCCTGCTTGAATGAAATTTATGAGACCAATGTTTCTACTGTACCAGCTAAGTGCAAAAAATCCATTCTCCTTCTGCCATAAACTGAAAGCCTAAAAACTCGCCTTGACTTTATAAATCACCCATTTTATAAATAAACTAAGACTGGAAATTTTATTGTGAAAGTTCTGAAATCACAGCAAATTTTCCTTTCTACTGAGCTCCCTGTTCCTAAAGATTAAAGTCCAATAACACACAACTGTTTAGCTGTTTCCAGGCAGTGCTAGGAAGGAGCAGCAGCGGTTAGGGTCAGTTTCCCTCCTGATCTTACACAGCGGCATGTCCACATGCATCCACATACATTTTATTCAGATTAGCGGAGGAGCATTTTAGCTGAGAGAAATACTAAGGCTAAAGGACTCCTTTTCTTTAACCTCAGGGGGGAGAAAACTAAAAGAGACGGGTGTGGGAATGATGAAACTGAGAAGGTAAAGGAACACACCAAAGCACTATGCACAAAAATACAGGAGAGGAGGGCTGCAGCGGGCCGTAAGGTCAAGATTTCCTCTCCATCTGTCTGAGTGGGAGAGATCACTGCTGATGAGAGAAAGCTGGGGACTTTCTCTCCCACTGGAGCAGGTTACGCTCTTCATCCACTCAAGATCAGCCGCATTTGAAGTGAGTGGCACCTCTGTGAGAAAATCATGATGTATTCCAAGATAAACAGCTGACAATGCTTTTGTCAAGTGAAACAAAGATAGTTCTTTAGCAACATTAATACAAATCCCGTAATTAAAGTAATGCGCAACAAGCGCATAATGTTTTTACTATATATACTGAATTTGTGATGCTGTTAAAGGAAAACACTGAATATTTTACCATATTGAGCAGTTATGCTGTAAGCTCTGCAAGGTGTTTTATATAAATATTTAATAAAAATACATAATATGATATAATCTCTTATAGTTACAGGAGAAAAGCGGTGGTTATACATGCAAAGTTATATATTAATGTTACATATCCACTATATGTGCTGATATTTTCATACGCAGACAGCAAAAATGTACATCTAGAAGCACAACATTTTTTTTTCCAAACAACTAAATATAAACACCTATGCTCTACTCAGCCAGAGAAACAAGAGTCACTCCAACAGTTTTTTAGCATTTGACTAGAAGAACTTTAACCAGTTCGAATGGCATAACTGAAATTTTTTCCAGTTCTTCATGTTGACATGTAAAATCTTTGTACGTCTTGATACCAGAAAAAACTGGACTGCAGGAATATTTTCACATTTTCTGAATTTCTTGTTATTTATGAGAACATTTTTTGCACTTTGGAAAATATATGACCAGTTTAAAGAGAAATGTCCCTTCCTAGCAGTTTTGGAGAACAGTGGTAACAAGGTGGACCTTTGTAAATACACAAACAATGTAAAGGGTTATGGTGTAAGATTATAATTAGCCATTTAGCCTTCTAATTCTTCCAGTGAATAAACACAAATTTTAATAAATGCAGCTTAATGCAATATAAATTGATGTTCCAGGAGTAAATAATATCAATAAGAATAATTCACTAAAAATCATGGCTCAGAAATGCTAATGAGTGTTCACCCTTACCACTGCTATGGTAAAAGAAGATTAATTAAAAAGGAAATACAAAAGACATTTAAAAAAAAAATGAAAAGAAAGCAACACATGAAAATAAGTGCTAATGAAGTCATGGAAGACAGCAGAGAGGGTGCAGGGGGGATGCACGAGGGCAAATTAACCTTTTTAATTGGAGAGCGGTAGCCCTCTTTGGACCCAGCAGTTGGATCCGGAGTGCTGACAGATGATGAGAAGGAAATGGCAGACCTATTACAGGCAATCTGGCCCTACAACTTGGCAGACAACTGCAATACGAGAGCCTGGGGAGGACGGGGCATGTCCAGCATGGAAAGCTCTCCCTGCCAGCGCGGTGGCTGGCAAGAGGCAAGCTCGCTTCAATAAAGGTATAAATAGAGAACAGTTATCTTGGCACTTTGAACCATGGGGGTAAAGGGTTGTCATACATGACTTTGGTTTCTTGTGCGATAACAAAATGCCACCTGATCAAGAAAACGGAGAAGGGTTTTCCTCTAATGAAAGGGAGGGAGAACCAGTCTGACAGGTGTGAGAGAAAGGCCACAGGGGGGAGATAGTGGTGGGACAATGGTGGTTGAGGGGGGTTAGGGATCTCACTGAAAAATTCACAAACCATTTCAGTTAACCTGACTCTTAAACCCTGAAACGTCGCAGAGGACAATGATGTAAGAGGGAAAAAAAACACTGTAAGAGGGAAAAAAAACACAGGAGAGGATGACTTCCTGTCAGCCTGCTTGTCTGGATGCGAGAGCTGTGTTTATGTCTGAGGAAACAAGAAAAACAAACATCAGTTGGAGTCTATCCAAGCAAGAGTTAGCCACTTCTTAACGCGGCTGTGCTCCTGCTTCAACCTATACGTTCCCTAGAGGGAAAAGAGATTTACACAAAGCTCTTGAGCAGGCATTGGTTGGGAATATCTGAACCATTACACTTTAAGAGGTAATCTACAAACTCAAGAATTACCACCTGACATCTCACAACCTGAATATCTTTGTCACTTACAATAAATTTACTTGAAAGTGTTTGAAAGAACTCAGTTGGGAATCAGAATAAGTTTATTTCCAGCTTGATCTGCTCACACCAGTGACTAAAAAATCCAAACTTTTTCCGGCCTTCCTATTCTATCACTACGGGATCTGTAATGTCCTCACACTTAAGTGTAGATGCTGTTACTGAGTGAAGAAGGCTCAAAGTTAGGCATGTTCAGTAGCACATGCCTAACTTGTAAATGCTCCAGATCATTTACTGCATGTCTTTCCCTTCTCTCTCTGTCCTTTTTCCAGCTATACAGGAGTAAGAGACCCACAAAACCTTAAAAAAAGTAATTTATAGTAAATGGTAAATGGCCTGTACTTTATAACGCTTTAGCAAGTCTGGAGAACCGCAAAGTGCTTCACACTACATTCAGTCATTCAAGCACACATTCACATGCTGATGGTGACAAGCTATCCACAGCTGCCCTGGGGCAGTCTGACAGAAGGAAGTCTGTCATGCACCGGCACCACCGGGCCCTCTGACCACGACCAGCAGGAAGGTGAAGTATCTTGCCCAAGGACACAACGACACAGGCGTCAAACCAGCAACCAGCCGATTACAGGATGAACTTCTGCCTATAACACATTTTGCTGGACAATAAATTGTCCCAGAATATGTAATATTGTTGTTTTGAAACCATTTTCAAGTTATATATTGGTAATAGCATAATAATTCAAGAACACGTTCTCAAAGATCAACAAACTTTAAATTCTAATAAAATTTAACACTAGAACTGGAAGACATTTTAAATATCTAAATAAATAACAATAAAACAATAAAAACAACAAATTAAATAAATTATGAAGTCTTTGCAAACAAAATTGTCCTTTAAAAAAAGGTCTAGTTGAGACCAAAACACCAGAATGAAGACTTGTATGATCCAGTTTTTGGTAGAAAGAGAAAGAAAAGCGAAAAACGACAAGTCTTGCAAATGGAAATTATTGAGTTCTTTTTAATTTATCATGCGATTAATTGATTTATTGTTTACTGTAACTGCCATGTATACATTCAAGGCTGCGAGAGCAAGACTTTCAGTAGATAATGTGAAGGCTAAACCGGAGAACAGCAATGTTTTTCTTCAGAGCTTTTCAGCCTCTGTCTATCATGGAACTTGTTGGGTTTGTAAATTTTGGCAATCTTTTGGAAATCTCAGCATTAAGGGTCTACATTCTCCTGGCAAAACACCAGACAATGCTATTTCAGTAAACCTAGCATTGTTAACCATGCTAACCAACAATATTGGATGTTAAGAGTTTAAATTGTTGTCTCTATAATCATTTTGTCTTTGTTGCAAAATAATAGAATCTAATTTAATTTAGAAATTTGTATGGTCAAAATGCGGAATCGGAAGGTCAAAGCTTTATAAAACATGCACATCGGAAATTGGGCACAAATCTCCTATCAGCGCATCTCTACCAGGGATCACGGAGTATCTATTTGACACATGATATGCATCTTTCCTTTGGCCATAGACTAAAAGTGTCTCAGCTTAATCTTTCATTGTCTCACTGTCCAGCAGATTGTTGAAGTAAACATAATCCTGATGCTTTCTCTTTAATGTTGACCTCATTACCCAGACGACCATGGACATCTCTAGGTCATCTTCAGTAAGACAAAGCGCAACCAGCTATTATCTTTGCTCTGCCGTCTTTCCCCTTTTTCCCTCTTCTAGTCCATCCCTCTCTCCTCACAGTCCCCTCTTTTTCCTCTCTGTGTCCATCTGCCTTGAATTATGTATTCTAATGCATTTAGAGCAAGGCACAAAGTGGGGGTCCACACTGGACTGCTTTTAGTCATGTCAAGCGTAGACATCCAAAGGACGCCCGTGAAGTCTCAACTCATCCCTTCTATGTGCATGTGCATCTACCTTATGCATATCTATAAGCCTGGACCTCATGCATTCAACTCTCACTTGCAGATTTTTCCATCACTCTCCCTCCTCTTTGTGTCTGCCTCTGTCCATAACACAGTCACACACATACACCAGACACATGGCCGGAGAGAGCAGACTACCATCTGGGAGTAGTGGCCGGCTTTGTCTGGGGGGTAGGTGGGGGTGAAAGTGCCAACTAGACCCCCTCCTTATAATACACACACACATAAACTACATACCGAACCCTTACAACAGCAGCCCCCTGTCACCCTCCCCACCCAACTGCTCTAAGTGTGAGAGCTCTTCTCATACAATCTGCACATATACATATGCAAATTAGCAGGGGGCATTATAAAAACAGCCATCTTCTCAGACACACACAAACACACGAACGCAGAAAAGCAAGCCGTTTAGTTGGCCTTCGCACCAAAGTAGTTATGCAGCATATTAGAGAAAGAAAAAAAACGGAAAACACACTTCTCAGAAACAGAGCGAAGCCGAAAGCTGGGAGAAAAGTACGAAGATAAAAGAAGAAGAAAAACCTTCTCTACAAAGAAAATAAACTAATTCTAGCATGTGTGAAATAGATGCAAATGGCATTGCGTGCATTTACATGGGGATGTACGTAAACACAATGTGCACACAGACGCAAAGCTATACATTATCCATGTTTGCCCTGCAGCTTGCATATGATTTCCACCTAAAGACTCCCTGCATCCATTGACATATGATGTCATAGCATCTGTTTAGTATCCTTGAGTGAAACAACAGAGGACTTTTTATGTTGATATAATTGTTGATATTTCTACTCTTATTTTTGTTCCTAACCATAAAAGATATGAGGATACAACCAATAAGGCACAAAGTTCCTTTATGTAAACGCATTCATACCATATCTAAGAATTCATTCCTCTCTCAATCAAACTGTTACATTAACAAAAACTGAGATATGAAGATAGGCAAGTAGGCTTTTCATTTTATTCATGATATGCATTGTTAAGATTTTTTTGGATTAGGTTTGAAAATCACATTTATGTATTGTGGCAAATATTTTCCTTTTTTTTGTTTGTTTTACGCGCCTTTGTCTAACACAAAATTCTGTTATGGGGGATTAATAAAAGGCACTTCTATTTTCAGTTAAGAAACATGACGGATTGTGACGCCTGATCAAATTCAAAATACCTTTTAGTGACCTCTGGCTGGTAGCTATTAATCAGAGTCATAAAACTACAATGAGATAAGTCCAAAAAGAAGGTAGAAAATTACTTCAAATTGCCATGGTAGATGCTGAACTTCATAAGACAAGTATGAATGGATTCGTGGTCAGTGACAGGCAGCTTGAATGGGTACGAAACAAACAAAACTGCAAAGGTACTGAACCGTGAAGGGTAAAAATACCTGGTGTTAATTTGGACCTTGTGTGCATAAGCATCAGGTTGGAAATAGAAATATATTAAGAAATATACATAGCAAAATACACCGCCGTTACTCTCTACCCTGACCAGCAGCATCTGGCTCCAAGGTGTGCAACCAAGGGAAGCTTTTCAAACCTGTTCTACTCAGAAGCGTGGATAGTTCTGATAAAACTGTCTGCTCCTGAACTCCAGTAATGCCCTGGTACGCTTCAGCATGACACGTTCAATGTGCCTTAAAGATGCTAACTCTCATGCTGAAAACAGTACCGACCGTCAGCTCAACAAATTCAAACTAATCTGTGTAAAACTACATCTATATTTTATGGCATTTGCTGACACGGATTCAAAAGCAAGATTTTCTTTTCAGAAACACATGACTATCCTGTATCAGAGATATGATTACAGGTAAAGCTGACTCAAATAAAAGGTTTCTTGCCCACACAGCACAACAGCCCTTTATGTGCCATCTTCTGTATCAAATTCTTTTCCCCAGTTTTCACCACTCTCATGTTTGCTGTAATGTTTTCAGTACACAATAGCTACAGTGGTGTTAAGCTCATGTTGTCCCATCAAGAGAAGAGCACCAACAACAACCGAACACTCTTCCCACCCCCGTTCACGACCAGTTCCACTGGTCTTTCGCTTTGTTCCCACGCTCCCTCGCTTCTTTCTTCTCACTAGTGCATTGTCCTGTACCCCCAGGTTAGAGGTTCTCTCTCTGTTTCCTCCACTAAAGCCTGGAAAACAGAAGGACAAGAGGAAGAGGAGAGTCAGAGGAGGGCCGGGCAACTGAGGAGGGCCTGTCCATCTTCCTCCTTTCGGCCTCGCTTCCTAACCGGTCTGAACTGGTTCTGTCATAGGTGAACCAGAGACGTGTCCTCTTTCGCCTCTGGACAAAAAAGAGCCATGGTGGCATTCCATCTATAGTCAGCAGGTACCAGGCAGCCATGAAGCGGTGTGTGTGTGTAATTGTGTGTGATTTGTCTCCCAAGACCTTTGAGGCCTGGATCATTGCCAAGTTCATCTGTTAATGGACAGCTATAGAGAGAGCCTCCCCCATCCCCCTCTTTCCCTGTCTCCGCTGCAGCCGTGCCTGCTCACGACCCCCCCTTAACCTTCCCAACCCCCATCCAGGCCCGTTCAGACACAGGCCTCTACTCTCCCTCTTCCTCGACTCCTTTTCTGTTCCTCTTGTCCTCCTCCTCGTCCTCCTTCCAGCTCCCCACTGCCCACTACTCTACGCGATTCTCCCATTCAAGATAAACAGAGTTCTTCATGTTCAGGAGGACACCTTGGGACCCCTTAACAAAGCCATCTATCATGCTGTCTCCCCAAGACTCCTGCGGTCGTAGCGGGCTCTGCCATCGCTGCTGATACTGCTGCAGCATCTGCATCTGACCCTCAGTCAGCCTGTGAGAGTGTGAAAACCTACAGGCTGGGCACACAACAGCCAAAAATCCTGCTAACGCTGAACAGCTGCTGGGAAATTTAAAACAGTTTCACTTTACAGTGATTTTAGCCACTATTACCAAAGCAAAGACAGAGCAAATACACTGTACCTTTCAGACAACCTGTGAAAATCACAAGGGACAGCACATAAAAGTGGGGGTCCACACCTTGGAGACACTCTGGCAGTTCACTCATTGCCTTCCAGTCTTACTGTGAGATGATTACCCAACTGTCAACATCTTAAAAGTATGGGAATATGACAATGACAATGAGACAGAACCACTGCACAGAAACTTTGTGGTGATAAAGAGAGAGGATGTAGAAAAAGTGGTTCTCTTTTTTAGAAACACCAGTATCTGGGCACAAAACACATATTCTGTTTCTTTACAGCTTGCTTGAAATTCCAGTACACAAACAGTAAAAAGGAAAATAAAGATTTCAGGTTTGAAATGCTACCAGTACCCCCCAAGTGTTGCTGCACACTGTCAGTAAGCTGCCTGAAAGAAAATACCATACATTTTTTTTTTCTTCTAAGGAAGACAGATTTGGCTTTTTCCAAACTGTCAGCAAGTTACGGGTAGCAGTGGACTTCAAACTCATTTCTGGATTAGCTGAGTAAGTTAATCAGTTAATATAAGCTTTGTATTACTCTATAAATAGTGGGATATTAAAGAGGCAACACATTTTGTGCAACAAACACTTAAAAGTGATCAGGTTTCTGTTTCAAAATAAAAATGGTAAATGTACTTGTGTGGTGCTTTATCAAGTCCAGAGACTCCAAAGTGCTTCAGACTACATTCTGTCATTCACTCACATACACAGATGGTGGCAAGCTACTGGATTTTAGCCACAGCTACCCTGGGAAAGTCTGACAGAAGCGAGGCTGCCATACCACCGGGCCCTCTGACCACCACCGGCTGGCAAGGCAGATGAAGTTTTGCCCAAGGACAAAACAACTGTGACAGATGAAGAAGAAGCTGAAACCAGCAACCCACTGATTATGGGACCAACACACGTTAAAGATAAAATGATTAACTTAATAAAATAATTGCAAAATTAAAAATTTTATTTTATGATTGGTGGGAATAATTGTTGTCTTTCCTACTTGGAAAAACAAAATAAAATGGCAACATGTTTAAAAATAACTCTACGTTTTTGTGTAAATATTAAATTGAAGTTTTCATATTGAGAAAATCTCTTCCAAAACTTTTCCAGTCGCACTGACCACTCAAAGCGTCTTACTCTAGACACACATTCACCCATTCCTACACCGCAGATCTGAAGGCAGCTTGGGGTTAAGGCCCGTGACAGCACAAAAAGTGGAACCAAACCTAGAACCTTCTGATTGCAAGATGGCATTCTCCCCACTCTTCCCACTGAGCCACAGTCACAATATTTACAAGCTCAGATTCATACAGAGGGACCTTCAACTTTTGACACCGCAAACTTTCCCAAGGCATTCTGGTCATACCTACTCCAACATTAAGATATTTCTATCTGTCCTTCTCCCTCTTCACTCTCTCTTGTTACTTTTCTGTATCTATCTGACAAACAGCCACAGCATCCGCCCCCAAAGCTCAGCAGCTGCTGTGCTCTCTCCGAGCTACTAAAGGAGAAGGGGCGGCCTCCAGGTTTTAGAGCGCTAAATTATCCATTAGATGTTATCAAGTTGTAGCAGGGCAATGCCATTCTGCTAGGAGCCATCAATTTTTCATGAGTCCCAGACACACCGCGCATCGGGAAGCTACACCAGAATCTCTCCACTCCCAGTACTCCGCCTGTCCCGTCCAGCGAACAGAGCTGCACGCAAACTTGGATGTATACACGCAGTCATTCAGACATCCCAGTATGCAGTAAACAAATACACACGCTGACATAAAGGCAGCCAGGTACATGCTCTTGCACTCAAGCTCTGCCGAAACAACCAGGACAGACCTTGTTTATGGAACATCGAGTTCCGCATTTATTGTCTTTAACTCCCCCCATCTCCTTCTTTATTCCTCAGCCTACAGCATCTCGAGCCAGTTCTCAAATTTAACACTCCCTACACTTTATTTCACTACCCATCACATCTTTCTTACTTGCACACACCCTCCCTCTCTTCCTCCTCCCGCTGTTTCTTGCCGTGGCCTGGCAAGCTGGCAGGGCAGACATGTTCAGAATGTGCTCCAGTAATGGGCTAATCAAAAATGCAAAACAATTGGCAATTACCGTGCGGGGCCCTAATGGTCATTAGAATTTACAACAAGGTAATGAACTGAGAGTCAGCTCAGTCCATGCATATTCATAAAGCAATCAGGCCTTTGAAGATTAAAGAAGCGCTTCAAATTCAAATGAGGACGCCAGTATGTTATCAGTGAGATTCAGCCTGCAAAAAGTAAAGGGTGCCTGGGACAGGAGTGTGCTTTTATGACCGTGCATGCATGTATGTGTCTGTGTGGTAAGGGGGGCCAGGGGTCAGTTTGGTATGGGGGTGGATGAAGTGAAGGTATAAGCGCATGTGCATGCATGTATGCACCCATGCATACGCGATCGGCATCGGCGCTCACGACAGTCTGTTTCTCTCCAGCTCCTGATTGCACGTTTCTGTGTAGAAGCAAAAGCTGTGCAACAAAAATCGTTTTACAGTCTAAAGTGTTTTTAATGACTAAATTACGACTTGTTGAAAAATAAATGAAGGCAAGTCATTATCTTTTAATCAACATTTAAAAGATGTGGGGTTTGAATCGGAGATCAAATGCAGGCTTGACTTGAACTATTAGGAGGCAACGCAGCTTCTGAAGCCCAACTGGTGTAAATCCCACTACTGGTACACATTTATATTTTACAAAACCTTAAGCATTTTCCTGCTAAACAGCTCTGAGAGTTTCAGTCACAGAGATGAGGCAGGCACTCTTGGTTTAGGTCAAAGGAAATCCAATCACTCATATCCATATACTTAGACTAGCAAGCATTCCTAATCACTATGCTTTTTGTGTGGCCTTAGATTAGTCTTATTAAGCATGAGAAGGACAAAGCAAAGGTCTGTGGCCTTAAACACAAGTCATAATAAGAATAGCTTGAGATGGCATTCTTACAGGAGTAGTTCAAGGTTTTTGAATTAAGGTACTTGTGAACGCTCTCTGTGCCAAAGCCTTCTTTAGCTAAGTAGACCAACCAGACCAAAGTGGACATCATAACCCTTAATGTGAATACTTCAGGAACCTTCAAACTATCATCTGGTTTCCACAGGGTTGGTATTTACATAGAATCTGATTATTATTAACAAGGTAAATGGAGGTAGGAGATAGGACGGTCTTCCTGTGAGAAACATGGACTGAGAACAAAACATGATGCAACTTTTCCCACTGAACAACAAACCTTATTTCATTGTTTTGAAAACTTTTGTTTCACCTTAATTAGTTTAGTTTTGTAGTTATGGCAGTGTGTTTGTAAAAAAGGGGTCTGCCATTCAACCCTAGTTTATGTTAAGCTTTTTTTTATTATTCTTTTCATTCTCAACACATAATAAATAAATATTTATACAGCTAATAAACATTTAAATATTAGCCGTAAAAGTACATCTAATATTTATACAGCTAATACAGGAATATTGGCAATTGAAAAATGTTTTAATAATAAAATGTTCACCGGCTATTCAAAGTAACTGCCTGGTAGAAAGGTAAAGAAGTGTAAAAAGCTAGTAATAAAAACAGTAGTTTTAGTGAAAACTGCCTTTTTGATTTTAACTCTGCTTTGCTTTTCCCTCAGGCAGTTACTCTGAAGGGAAACACTTTATATGCTCTGTCTCACTACACGTTTAACACAGGAAACCACTGATCTTGTTTAAACCCTAAAACTACACGTACGGCTCATGCAGACATGAGTTAAATTTAAGCATATGCATACCTTTGATTTAAACCTGTGTATTTCGTCTATTGTTAGCTCCACAAATTCCATCCTGATTTACATTTTTTAAACTTAGTCTTTAAATTTAAAAAAGTAAGTTTTTCAAATTACTAAGTTATAAAAAGTGGCATATGCTTAAAAACCAGTCAGCATAAATAAATTTTATTTTTAAGTAGTTATATTTTGGCAATAGCACTATATTTTCTATTATTTGAGAGCTGTAAACTGAGAAAATAAAAGTAAATATGGTATAGTTTGTACTTTACCAATGTAATAATCTTGGGCCAAAATTGATTTCAGAGTTCCCAAGACCAGAACTAAATAAGGGGAGGCTTTTACTGTTTATGCTCTTCACCTCTGGAAGAAACTTCCTGAAAACCTGAGATGTGTAAAGATGTTTGGCTCCTTTAAATCAAGACTGAAAACATTACTGTTCAATTCAATTAATTCATAAAAAGAAAAAAAAATATTATTAAGTGACTATTTCTTGTGGCTTATGTTTTTACAAGATGCTCAGTGTAGTAATATGTATTTTGTGTACTTTGTTTGGTTTGTTTATTTTTATCTCTGTTCTTTTGTTTTGCTGTGGAGCATTTTGAATGACCCTGCGGATGAATAGAGCTATGCAAATAAACTTGTCGTAGCTTGACTGGTTAGAAAGTTTTACTGGGTTACAGAGCAAGAAATTACGCAGATGTCTAGTTTCTTCATGTACTTGAGGACTTGAAGACAGATGAGAATGTTTCTTTTAAAAACAAAACAAAAAGTTCAAACTGAATTTCTCAAAATCTTTTCTTTTTCCCACCTCAAACTAATCCGCCTTCCTAAAATATCACGTCTGTCCTTCTTGCTCTGATCAGTCACTTCCTTAGCTGCAGCTGCATCAAAGCCACGTTTTTCTTCTCTGTTTCCGTTCTGTCTAAAAATAAAGTCATTAACCTGCAGGTGGTGAAACCAGCGTGGAAGGGAGGGGCTGGCATGACGAGCCCTGACACTGTCAGATGACCCCTGACCCACGGATGTGACTGCCTGCCACGCTATTGACAAGACAGCGGCAGGACACGCTCAATTCTGAGGATTGCTTTTTTTCATCTCATGTGAGGCGACCGTGGACAAACAGGGTTGTTTCTCTTGTGCATCTTAGTCCAACAGTAGGTAGAGGGGACAGAAGGAGACGCGGCGCTTGTTTGTTCCAACTGGCTCTGCGGCCAAGTCTGCGAGAGTGAGAATGAGCTCTAGGGTGGAAGCTGGAAGCCTTTAAGAGGTGCAGACATGCTAATGTAGCCAAAACTTTCAGTTTCAAGTTCCCCCAGGCAAACCAGTGGAGCGCTACGAGATGTAACGGGGGGGTTGGGTCAAAAACGGGGGGGAGTTTAAAATAAGGATCATATGTTTCTGACACATCTCATCAGTTCACAACACATCATGGGGCCTCTCCCGCAACACACTTATTCTAGACAAAACACAGGTTCGCAGGCGGGAGTTCCTCAGATGCCGCATGTGTGCGCGAGTGTAACTTCCTAAAACGAGTACACAAGCAGATTTGTGTCAGTGAGTGCACTTGCATGAGCCTCCTTTTGTGCACAGTGTGCTTGTGTTTGTGCGACTCCGTGTTTATGTGCATACTTCAACTAGTCTCCACCTGAATGGCCCGAGGCGCTGGTGCTGGGGTTGTTAGAAGACAAACAGAGACACAGGAAGCCCAAGCCAGGAGCCCCCGCTCCAGAGAGGACGGCACATGCACGTACACACACACTCCGGCACCTACCTACCTTCCTGCTGTCGTTCACACACACACACACGCACGCCCACAGAAATTTGCATGTGGCTTCCCCCTCACTGTACGTTTTCCCTTATGGATTCACAAAACAGATATACCTACTCTGACTTGCACATACATGGTTAAGCCCAGCCAGTGTTTCAAGTCCACCGCTGTGTGCCAAGTCTGGCCTGGCATGGTCCACAGAGAGGTGTCCTCAGGCAAGGCTTGCCAAGTCAAAGACGCTTTCATGTTCAGCCTGCACGCCCAGGGTAGTAAAGCTTTAACAAACAGAGCGACGCACATGCTTTCTTTTTTTCCCTGCCTCTCGCACACACTAACATAAAGCCATAAACCGTTTAAGTGGTCAAAGCCCACACTCATACACACGCGGGCATTAACACCACATCCGCACTCAATATGTAAACATCTTCAGCTCTTAAATGCAGTCAGAGGCTCTAGCATTTAATCCAACAACAAAGGCCGACAAATCTCCTCCGACAACATTTGTGGGTGTTTGGAGCTCGGCTTCGGAATACAAAAATGTCCTTTATGAAAAATTCATCCTCAAAAACCATTCCCGTTCACCTCCATTAAAACTTAGCTGAGCCAAAAATAGGACTGATCTTATCAGAGCCCAAAGCGACTGTGCGATCAAATTAGAGTCAGTTCTCACAGACAAAGGAGCGCTTATGCTCAAATATTAGCTGGTGTCCAATAATTACAGCAGCATGCATCTGTGCCTTTTCAGTATCAATTAAAGTGATCACCGAAACAAAGACGCAGCACGTAAACTTGCACGATACCCCACCATATGCCTCCGCACACATACACAGGACAGGATATCACAGCTAAGGAGCCCCTCCAGCCCGCCCCCCAGCTCACACACTCTCTTGTGAAACGCACCGCTCACCCCCAGGTTCTGCCTGAGCGATACCCTGTGTAGATGCATGTGGCCAAGGAAGAGAAGGTGGAGAAAGGTGGCAAAGTGCCAGCACAGAGCCTCCTAAACACCTTTGTGTCCGACTACACACAGCCAGAAAGCTGGAAGCAATTGAGCTAAGAAATACAGCTCCGTTGTTACGGCGTTTTCCTCCATATGGAAAGGGGAGGAAAGAGAGGAGGGGAATAGGTGGCTGCCATAATTGACTCAGTATCGATTCAGAGTCCAGGTTACAATGGAGGCAGCTCGCACGAAGGAGTCAAAGTGTGAGATTTTGGTCGATTGGCACAGCTACAGTGGCCTCATTAACACATGTGGCTACACTAGTGAGAATGTAAAAGGTGCTAATGCTGTGAGGGATAAGTAGTTGAGCCAAAATGATGTGCAAATATAAGCAGAAAAATGGGGTGGCACTCTAATATAATCCAACAAAGACAAACCCGTTGTAGAGATGCTAATTACAGAATGTGGGACATGAAGAATAAGACATGTTTAAGTGTGACTGTGCAGCTTTAAGCCTAAAAATTTTAAAGGCATCTTCCTCCAGTTATTCAGTATAAAAAGATAAAACACGAGGGTGTAAGGAGACTTTGTTTTTCTCTTATCATTAAATGGAAGAACTATGTTGTTGCTGTTCCCATTTATCCTTTTATGGTGAAGTAAAATGCAAGCTGTTATTATGCCCTAGGCATGGAACTGTGTTCTCTAAACTTGAAGCCCTATTGCACTCATGTTTGAGACATATTTTGAAGTAAGAAAGGCAGTAGATGCCCCATTGAGTTGACAAAGGTGACTAGTAATGACTTCTTAGTAGACAACATTAGGTTAAATTAGCACAGAATAAGCCTTCACCATCTTTAAAGGGTTTGGTGAAATTTTGGCCACTGATAGTCAGCTGCTAATGACGCTAAAGTTGTTTTCGTGTGCTTCGGGGCCAATGGTCAGACCCAGTGCTTGTTGAGAAAATAAAAAAACAAGCCTCCAGAAGTTTCCAATAACACCAGAAAAAAATGTTACATTTGTTCCTGGAGACTTTTCTAAAAGAATCGCTGGAAGGGTCTGAATACCAGCACAGTGACAAAGCTTCAATATCACCTGAGGGATTTCTGATCTTGATATTGAGGGATTTGTTAGGGAATTTTGAGTAATTGTGAAAAGTGGAAATTATGCATTTGAAGTTCTTTGCAACTGTCCCTATGTTGTGACAGTATGAGACAGATAATCTGTGACCAAATCAAGCTCTTCTGCCTTCTTCTAGTGCTCTAACTACAGACAGCTTAGTCTCATACAACCACTCAGAGCCAGGAGGAGGGTCTTAGCACTGTCAGTCTTCCTTGTGTACGTGCTGCTCACATCAAGTCCCTTTCTCTGGCACACTGCAGCGTCTGCCGGTCAACAGAGCCTGTCATGAATGCTCAGAGTAGTCAGCATGGCCCCCGATGACGGCAGATTAGCATGTTTCCTAGAATGGTGAGCTGTTCATCTGCCATTAGCACATTGAGCAGCGCGTACATGAGTTGACTGTCAGCGCCAAGACCCTCCTCCTGGTTGTGATTGGCTGCCTTCGACTGGGAGCGGTGCATTTCTCCAGACAGTAATAGCAGCACTGGGAAGAGGTGGAGGAGCTTGATTTTTTTCACAAGTTATCTGTCTCATATTACACTGTTGCAACACAGTGGCAGTTTTAACAAACATGTAAAAAAAAAATTATAAAAGAGTAAAGTTAATTTAGTCCTTATCCCTTCTTTAATATGGTTGCTATCCTGGTTGCTTCCATTCAGCACTAATATATCTCAGGTTGAGAAACCATCATCTGCTTTCTTTCTGGGCCATCCATAATCTGCAGACAAGCTTCGACGTCCCTATGCATATCTTAAATTGTTTATCATGCAAATGACAGCGTGCAGGCTGCTTTGCCCTCAGCAAACAGCCCGCAGCTCTAGACAGCAGACCCCGGCCCCAGCTGCAGTCAGAGGACTCCCAGACAGCCTCAGCTGTCCCCTAGACAGAGACGGAAAGGCACAGCTCCTCTCTGGCTCCAGGTCTATTGCAGAATGAGCCCCCTTATTCTGACTTCCCGTTCCACCCTCACCCTCACCCTACATCCCCCACCTTCAGGTTCAGTCGTCCCCTGGGTGTCGGCACCCTCTGAGTCTAGCAGCCTCCTTTCTCAGCCTAAACCAAGCGCCATCGCATTTATAAACTGCTGTCCATATGGAAATCTATCTGTGTCAAATGACAGGTCAGGAGGAGGGTGAGGAGCACAAGGGGCCACTTTCAAGTGCAGGGCTGCAGCATATTAGGCACTCTCCTGGAATGGAGTGAGAATGAAGCAAGTGTAGGGACAGTATGTATTGAGATGCCTCAGCTCGGTGTCAGACTCTAACCGAGAAGGGGTGAAAGAACATGGCAGCAAGCATATGGAGCGGGAGGTGGCTCACTGGCACTGCCAGTCTTCATCCATCAATCTTGGATGCAGAAAGCAGAGGTGGTGGAGGTGGAGGCGGCAGCAGTGGAGGAGACCGGCTTATATGTATCTGCTGTCTGTGCTGCACACATTTTCTGCTTGACCCAAAATGTTTCTATAGCATTATTTATTTGCTGATCAACATTTTTTTTTTTACCTGAAATGTAATAAAATAAAGAAGCTGATGCAGACGTACCCCTCCAAAAATGAACTCAGGCTAATCCTGACAGTCACTCAGAGCCAGATGAAAGTATGAGCACAGGAGGAATGGAAGATCCTAAAGGCACTAAAATTCTCAAAAAATCAGGTTTACATTTTTTTATTTTTACACAAGCAAGACGTCAGTGGTGTCCCACTTTATATCCAAAATGCATATCAGTGTAACTTCAGCGAGAAAAATATTTTTCTTTTTCTTTTAGAAGCAGACAAACTGGTTTTTATGCTCTATCTGTCCTCATGATACTTAAACGTCAAAAGTAAATGTCATGGGGGCGATGCAAGATTTTTAAAGTGTGAGGAGTATCATGTTATTACCATGAAAATAACAAAAATGACAAGATGATTTATTAAAAATAGAAAAGCAATAATTATTCCTACTCTTTCTGTTAAAATAATTTGAAAGTAACACTCAAAGTATAAAAAGGTAACAATCACGAGTAGGGCTATTTGTTCTGGTACCCAGCATGCATTTGGGCAGCCTATCAGATCTTTTACAGCCATAATAAGAGTAATAGATTTATCTCCTTAGGTTTCCACAGCAGTACTGTTTTTAGTCTAAGTAAATAAGCCTTCTTTCAGCCAGCAGACTGGCAGTGTGTAGCAGCGGGTGAGGGAGGGGAGTACTGTACTACTATATGCTTCGTACTAAACAGAAAACTCAAGTCATAGTTTTTTGGATTGCAACAGAAGCTCTTTAAAACCCGGGACCGGTACACCAAAAACATTTAGCAGTTTTGAAACTGACATTTTTCTAATCCAGGAGGAACCTTGAGACTGGTCACAGGCCTGTGTCTACTTGACATTATAAGAAGAAAACCTAACTCGAAATTTGAACTAAGTTGAACTGAAAAAAATGCTATACATTTGGTTGAATTATATTACTTTGCTGTTGTAAACTGTAGCAATGATCACAGCTGTATTGTAACTATATTTAAACTTGGATGATATAAATGAAGTGGGTAGAAGCCATCCCTAAATAAAATTTAGTATAGAGCCCTATGCGACAGGCTCTGCTCTTACACTAAGTCCAAATACTTTATAAGTCCCACAAATAAAGCTCTGTTCACAATCCCAGCGACCTTATGATATCATGTGAACTACACTGCATGAAGATCTAAATGAGCAAAGAAATGCATGTTTGAACAGCTGACAAAGCCAAAAGGCATGTCAGATGTGTCTGTGTGTGTGTGAGCATGTACACGCAGATATTTAACAAACTGTTAACAAACAAACAGTGGTCATTCTGTGTCACAGGGGGGAGGACTGGCTGACAGCAGCTCTCTACCAAAGAGGCCTTCTGCGATTGCTGTCCAACGCTGAACAGGAGAGCAAAACGATGGAGCGCCCTCCCTGTGTTTAGCCTCCGCTGGCATCAAATAAATGACAGCCAACCGGACAATCAGCACAATCTGGCACGCGCTATCGGTCCCCGAAAAAGGGAAGGGTAAAACATCTGAATACGCTGGTTGAAATCAAAGCCTGCTGTGTAAGAAAAGCCAGCCATGAGGGACGCATGCTTGTTTGCACAGCAACTCGTGTTTTCACTGCAGCCTCATTTAGCCCCCGTGGACACCCAGAAAACCAACTAGCCGGCTTAAGAAGACCTTAATTACTTCAAATCAAGAAAAACACTGACAATTAGTGGCTGTAGAGTTCCTCAAATAAACACTTCTTTGCTGACAGATAATTACATTCTTCTCCATCGCTTTTTAATTTTAGAACCGGAGTGAGCTTTTGCAGGCACATATTTGAGGGTAAGAGAGATACTCTATGACAGTGAAATAAGCCAGTAAGGGATAGAGATACATCGCTGAGTGCCACATGAGAGAGAATATCTGTCGCCAGGATTTGAGCACATCTGTGATGCAGGACAAACTGACAGAAACTCATCTCTTCTTTCAGCCTAAGCTCCCCCTCTCAGGATTTGTCTCTTTGTCTGACTAGATTTGTGTCTTTTTCATCATCTCCAAATGATTCATTTTCAGGGTATCTGGTCTTCATTTAGTTTCGTGACACAGCTGGGAAACTTTGCAGCTCGTAAAACGTAGCAAGAGATGTGTTTTTCTCCCTGCTTATGCTGATTTTCAAACATCCCAATTACAAGAAGCAAACCAAGCAAATCCCAGGTCGTGTTTGTTTTCCTCTGGAGCAGACTCTGTGTGAACCCTGGAAGCTGCGGACTCTGTCAAGGTACCCAGCTCAAGCTACCAGTGTGTTTACCTGTGACATTCTCCTGCTTGGGGATTATTCCTTGCAAGGGCGCAGATAAACAATCCTCGTCCAGAGACGACACCTGTATGGCCACCTCCACCGGGTGACGTGCTCTCCGTGGGTGCTGCTGCTGCTGGCTTCGAGAGTGAGACGAGGATGTGGAGAGGGGCGAGGCAAGCGGCGAGGATGGCGGCCTGTCCAGAGGTTTGTCCAAGCAGAGGCTGCCGTGGCATTGCCTCCGTTTGTGCTCGATGAACAGCAGGATGTCAGCCAGGGGGAAGCGGGTGTGGCACTGGCCGCAGGTGAGCAGGTCTGGATCCCCTTTCAGGGGCTCATCGTCAGCCACACCCAGCCTGGGGGAGTCCTGAGAGTCTTCTTCGGCTAAAACACCTGAGGGTGGCTCAGCTGGATAAGCAGACAAAACAGAGGAAGTTGGTAACAGAAGCAGCAAGACTGCAGGTAAAGTGTGACACGAGAAAGTATTCATACTTCTTAAAGAACCAGTGCGTAAAATTTATTTTAAAATATCAGCTTTTTACATATTTGTTGAGACTGTCAGTATGTCCTGACAGTATGTTATGAGATACATAATATATGAAAAAATGACCTCCTCCCTGAGCTACTACAGGGATGTGAAAAAAATGCGCCCGATCAAAAACAACCAACCAGTCAGGACGCAATCAATGTTGATTGCTGACGCAATCAACATTGTGTACCTGCTGCTCAAAGTGCTAATGGCGGAGACACAACTCACCATTCCAGGAAAACTCTTTTGTCAGGTTAGTTAGCATCGGTGGTCATGCTAACTAACCTGAGCTTACATGACAGACTCAGCTGTCAGGAAAAAGCTACTGCAGAGTAAGGAGGAGAATGTGAGCAGCATGTATACTAGCTTGACTGACTGCACGAAGACTCCGACTCTGACTGGTTTTTCTGTGTATTTCTGCACTTAGGGACAAGGCAGAGGAGCTAAATTTTTATTGTCACAATACATTGACAGTTTTAACAGATACATAATTTATATCAAACTTACACACTTTATAATTACCTTCTTAGGATATTATTGGGAAGTGGAAGCAAAATAATACATGGTTTTCAAAATGATTTACAAATAATAATGTGTGGTGTGGCTTTGTATTCTGCCCTCCTCAGGATGATAGCCCTAAATAAAATCAAGTGCACCCAGTTACCCTCAGAATTACCTAATTTGTCCAGCTGCACTCTCTTCTCAGTATAAATCCAGCTGTTTGTTAGAGAACATTGACAAACAAAATTAAAGAATCTCTCTGTTCTTTCTCCGGACATATTGGGGAGAAAGAACTATTCGATCCACCAGCAGAAAAACAAATGTGTTTGGGCAAAACTTGGAAACATTCTAAAACATGGCTATCAGCATAACCTGACAGGGAATGATGATGGAGGATGAACTAAAGTTGGCCATATAAAATAAGGCCATCTTGCCACTCCTAACACTAACAGCTGATCAGAGTGGATGGAAGATGGAGGAAAACCTGTTAGATGAGCCAAATGAAGCTGAAGTGGGAAAACAACAGAAAAATGACCCTAACCGTACAGCCAGAGCTATAATGGAAAAGTTTAGATCAGAACATTTTCAAGTGTTAGAATGGCCCAGTCAAAGTCCAGTCATGTATCTGTGTTCAACATTTGAAACCTGATGCTCACAGATGCTTTAACAAAGCTTGAAGTATTTTCCAAAGAAGAATGGGCAACAATTGTGGTCTCGTTTTGTAGATCCAAATATCTATTGAAGTTCGTAAACGTTACTCAGCAAAATGCAAGAAAGCTTAAGAAGAAATGAGCATTTTTCCTAAACACTTTAAATGTGTCAACAAGTGAATTACTATGTCTACAGTGCACTCTTGCAGACATCAAAAAAGAATATGGTCAGGATTTAAAGTGTAAATGTGACATTTTTTTAAAGAAATAGCAAAAGAGGAAAGATAAGAAAAGAGTAACACAGCCTCCCTTCGATAAGGACTGACACGTTCAGCTTGCTGGCAGCAGTCAAACGATTAAGTTGCTTGACCCTCTTTATTGTGCTGCCAATCTTGCTTTTTTAATGAACCTAACACCTCTGAGAATCAAAAAATAGATTCTAATTTGAGTTCAAGATGATTGGACCCCATTTCGTTAAAAGTGCTGGGATCTTGTGAACCAAGGTTAGACATTGAGGGGTTGGATATGGAGTAGGTCCCTGAAGTACTGACAGAGAGAGAGAGACAGATAGAAGAGAGGAGGGAGAGGGAGCATTTAAAAAGAAATATTCTAGCCACATGGTAAACGACATCAGGCGCCCCAACTGGGATGTTGTGATAAGATGTGATGAATTCTTGCCGCTTCAACCTCTAATTCTGTTTCGGGTCAGATGAGAAGGTGGTGAGGGACTGTATGCAAGATAGGCCCCGTTAGTTGTACGTTCGACTGCATTAAAGATGAAGGAATGCGGCCCCCTATTTTACTGAGGCTTATCTAAACCGGTTTGCGCTACGGACGCAGGCGAAGGTGTGTGAGGATGGGGTAGATGGAAACATTTCTCTTTCTTCCAAACTAAATAATCTCATTTTGAAGCCAAGCAAGAGTGATGTAAATGAAAACCTTTTTTTTTCCAGACATCTCTCACTGTGCCAGAATTTTAAGTAGTTTAGGCCAACATGTCCCACTGGACCGCTGCTTCAGCTCATCTGTTTGATTATCAGGAAAATCATTTAGCCTCTTTTTTTTTCCTTTTTTTTTTACTTTACCATTTTAGACCAACGTGACACCCTGAAACAACAGTGGATCAATAACTTCATTCCACTTGTTTCCTGAAAATGCCAAAGGGGGCAGGGAGGGATTTCTTAGCACGTTTTCAAATGAACTCACCAGAAGCAGGCATGCTTCTACCATTCTTTTCACCTGTTTCCTTAGAATAAAGCAACTATTAGCTTCCTGATTGGTCACAATAGCGCAAAACAATCAGGGGCCTACAGAAAGTCTTCAAGGAGGTGGACAGATGAGGGCCACCATAATCTTCAGATTAAAGTCATAACAGAAATTTAGGAGTATCATTATCCTGCGCATTTTTTTAGGGGGAGAAGGAAATTTAGTGGAGGCATGTAGAAAAAGAAAAAATATATATGAATAAATAATGTTAAAATTCAAATAAGAAATCATAAGATGAGGCCCCGACCCCCTCTTCCATACTACAAACAACAACAACAACAAAAAAAACGATCCTTCGTAAGCTCCAGGTTAAGCAGCACACGGATGAAGCAGATGAAGTTCATGTTTGTTGCCCCCTCCCACTACCCCGACGCGTACCCTCCCCCCTACCTCCGTCCCCTCAGCCACCGTATAGGACCGCAATCACAGTGCGCCCCCAACCGGCTACACCCTTCTTCCAATTACTACTCAACTGTGTGTGTTTTGCATTAAGCAGAACAACTCATAATTGATTGCGACGGAAAGTTATGGAGGCATGGACACCAACAATGGCCCTAAGTAAAGTCAAACGAAATCCAAGCTCTCCTGATCGCCGACACCAACTTGGACCCTGTGTCTGCGTGTGGGTGCGTGTGTGTGTCTTCGTAATCATTGATACTCAAAGAGCGAGCTGATGAGACGCCTCTTGCCTTCCTGCTGTCATTCATACCTATAAGACTTATTTTACTGCGTAAATGAATATGTTGCAGCGCGTAAAAGCTGATCCACGAGTCACATCAATGCAGAAGCGCGCGCGCGAAAAAAAGGCATTTCTGTGACAAGCCAGAGCGCTAAGAGACATTTTTCTTTACATATTGTTATTTATCACACTTTATAACCCAATGCTAGTCGACTGAACTGCGTAATAACATCGTCTATTAAGAGGAAACAGCACTCTTTCTTTTTCGGTACGGCACAGACCGTTCCCCCGCGCTGTTGGCATGTGGATATGTAAACACTACACTGTACTTCCTTGTGTCCAAACTACCGCAAACACCTTTAAATGTTTTATTGCGGTCAGAAAAATCACAATCTAGGCTAAAGTTGTTGGGTGACATTGGAAGCTTCACACTGGAAGTTGTGAGCGAATGTCGGCAACTAAAGCCTGCGCTGCCTTCACATGCAGGCAAAGGTCTCTGGCCATAAAGCTAATGCATGCCCTTTAATGGCGAAACAAACCTTGATGACCACGTTTATACAACGAACTCTGCTTGGAGGTTCCAGTCAGAACTTTTTCACCCAGGAGATTCCACGTTTTTATGGAGACCTGTGTCTAAGTGAAAACCCATGTACCTATAAAAACCATCCAAGGAAGTTGGATGGTTTTTATCCAACTTCCTTGGATGTTCAGTGTGAACAGAAAGATTAATAGATCCCTCACGGGTTAGAATAAAAACCGAGAGGCGAAATATTCCCACTTACGCGAAAACTCCCGTTTGCTCAAGTGCAGGGGTTTGCCTTGCTTGCGGCGAGACATGGTCGGTTCGGCGGGGGCTTCTCAGCTGAGTTCACATTGGGAAATCCGTCCCTACGAGGTACACTCCAAATGAGAAAATCTTCATTGATGCGTCTGTCATCCGGATGAAGGCAGAAGAGGGACAAAAAGCAGAAGCAGAGCTGCGGATCAGACGGAGCGGGATGCGTAACGCGCGACGGGCTGTGTGGAGCTCTTCATGACTTTTTCCTCCAAAGAGGGAGAGAGAGAGAGGAACAGAGAGAGAGAGAGTGATGGGGGTATACGGCGAAACCCCCCTCTGAGCTGCAAGTTCAAGTGCGGACGTGACGTTCCTGCGAACTTGAACGTCAGGAGGTGGACGGACTGAGACATAGAAAACATGGGCTGGGCGAAGCAGGCCAGTGGGAGGGAAGGAGGCAGGGGGGCAAGCCTAATAAAAACCAATGGACACTCATTATTGACTACCTATGGAAGAGAGAGAGAGAGAGACACCCCAAACATACCAGTGGACGAAGGAGATCAAGGGGGCTGGGCTACGGGAGAGGGGAAGGACCACTACAGGACGCATGGAGCAGGGAGGCTGCGCAGCGTGGATGTTGTGGAGGACAAACTCAGCTACTACGCTCATGTGAATATGCAGCGTGTATGTAAATTACAGAGCAGAACGCATGAACACCGGAAAAAACCCACCGAAATGCGCTCCTTTTACTATCAGTAGATTTCTCCCAACATTAATTAGAAGAAACAAGCGCGTATTATTGATTTCTTGATCAGATCTATCCGGATTCTTGTTAGAACTAAGAGGTGGAAAAAAAATTAAATAAAAGAAAAAATAAAACACGGAGCATAGTGAGACACTTCATAAAACAAGAAAAACTTATAAAACAATATCAAAATATGTTTAGACAAGAACATTTGTAGCATATGACCTGATATGGGTTTCGGTTATTGTTTATTTTGCATATTAGCTTGGACAGAGATTTTCTTCCTTATTTTGATTCCTGTTCGTTTGCTTCCCGCTGTGACAAGTGAGCTTCTTCTTCAAATCCCTTATTGTATTACATACAAAAAACGCAAAGAAAGAGGTAGGTTCTAAAAATAATAATTCTTTTTTTTGTTTTATTTTATTTTATGTATTTACTTTCTTTTTGACAATTCAGCAGAACGAACAAAATTATTTGCATTAGCAAAAAAAAATCATGTGATTTTATTCAGTCATATTTTTATTAACTAATTCAGAGTCCACTACTTGCAATTTCTTTAGTGATATGCTTTGGTGTTATTTTTTATTAGTCTAAAGATTGTATAATATTTAAATGTGTTTAAATGCAGGCTTCAATAAATACAATGAGTATGCAGATTAATAATAGTACATTTATTGTCACTGCAATCCATCTAATCTCACAGGGCAATGAGATTAGGTCTGCAGCATATGACAGAGCAATGGTATTAAGCAATTTATTATAGTGCAAAAGCAGGTGTGGACTGAGTGAGTATGTATAGGCATTTAGAATAAAAACGGAAGATATACAGATTGTAAAAATAAATAAATAAATAAAAAATATTGTATATACTGCAATTTTTTTCTGAATAGCTGGTGGTCATTAACACCAATAATAATATGAATATGAATGAGCTATGGCAGTAACATCATAACTATATTAACTATATTTCCATATCAATACAGGCAATATTATTGCTATATTAATTATGAGTGGAAAAACCCATTAAGTTTGTATAGAAATACCACCATTGCATTGTGGCTTTATATTTTTGATTGCAAATAAGGAACTATTTTTATCACAAAAATACTAAAAAGTTCCAAAACCTGAGACGTCGCCTTACATCCATTAGCTATTGCTTTGTGAAGGAGTTTTACATCATGTAATGGTCAAAAAAAAAGAAAAAAGACATTTATGAAGTAAAGAAATAAGATAAATTGTGGCATTCCTGTTTAAACTATCTCCTCATCTAACATTCAACAAATGCTGACAGAGAAGTCGTAAAGTAAACTTGATTGTAATATCATTAAGACATCCTTATCCACAAAATTACATTGTTTAATAGTAATTAGGGGGAACCATTACAAAAGATCAAACACTTAATACATAAGTGAAAAAAAAATTAAACCATTGAGTCCAGACAGCAGTTCTGTTGTCTTGTTTCAACCTGACCTTTGTGGTGATTTATTATATCCTGTTTGTTTCCTTAATGTCTTTGTGAACGCAATGGCCTGTTTGATAAGTAAACGCACGCCATTAAGGAAGTCATTCAACTGAGTTTGATGTCGCATGGGCTATGCAGCTCAGTACTCTGGCGCCACCTAGTGTCTAGAGTCAGATTTACGTTAAATTCTACAATAAACGTAATTTTATATCCTTCTTATAATATCTTATTTGAAAGATATTA
>CAEGAE010092347.1:0-31240 GCA_903067095.1 Girardinus metallicus | reverse complement strand
CTTCCTGGTTTTAGTGAGAACGCGAGCAGCAGCGTTCTGGATCAGCTGCAGCTGTTTGATTGATTTGTTGGACAGACCTGTGAAGATGCTGATGCGGCTAAAGATAATCGCATGGATGAGTTTCTCTAGATCTCGCTGAGACATAAGTCCTCTAATCCTGGAGATGTTCTTCAGGTGATAGAAGGCCGACTTTGTAACTGTCTTTATGTGGCTCTGAAGGTTCAGGTCAGAGTCCATCACTACTCCCAGGTTTCAAATATATTCTAGCTCAGAATGTGCCGTTTTGCTTGTGACAAAGACTACTTTAATGATTTTGAAGCATAAACGTGTAGAATATGAAGTCACAGCTGAGCATCGGGATCTACGACCAAAATGCAAATCACATCACGACATTTCAACTGTTTGGTTATGCTTTGCATCGGAAAATTAGAATAATGTTTATTTGGGAATTGAATCAAAGTTTTCACAGGTTTTTGTTTAAACTGATTTATGGTTGTGAGATTTATGCTGAAATATTTAGGGCAATTTTCTCTCCGGACAATCTCGCTCTGGCTGAAAGTTTTGCAACCAAAGTTAACTTAAGTGAGAGAAAGTGAATGGAAAGACAATAAAATCCACCACCAAGTGTGTTTAAGCATGAAAAAAAGAAATGGTTTTGGACTTCTGTTTGTCTCCGCCTACACACATATAACCTTTTTGACGAGTGAGAAACCAAAGTCTTACTTTGTGTGTCAAGCAATAAGATTCAAGTATCAGATGGCTGCAAACATCGACGTTGGCTAGAAAATTTAATATAAGTGTTATTGTTCGCACTATGCTGTGTAAAGTGTAAATTCATATAGGAATAACGTAGTCTGTGTGCAGCGCATGCAAACACCATAATCAGAATCTTGTTCTAGTTGTGAAAAGGTCAACAGTTGGACTATTAATACTAAAGTAAATGCTGCTCTTGATGAGAAAGTCTTTGCGTTTGCAGATTAAATTTATTTAACAAGAAAAAGGGAATTAGTCAGAAGTCTAAGATAAGACATAAAAAGTTCGGACAATCGGTTAAATTTCAAACCTTAATTAAAATAATTTTGCATTTTGATGCCTAATGTATTTTTTGTTTTTGTGGAAAAGAAATGAGTATATTTGCACTTGTACAACAAAAAATAACTGTGTTTTACTCAAAAGAAAAGAAATGTGTGAATTGAAGTTGTGGAAAAAGTTTGTACTCCCCACTGTCTGATGATAGCATAGCAAGGGTTATGCCATTACCTGAGATGCTTCCTGTAAACGTCTACCATGCTCTGATGATGACGGTTTGACACCCCTACTCACTTCCGTCTCTGAGATATTTGAGGGATCTCTTGCAGGTACATTTCAAATCCTCCCACATTCCAGAAGATCAAGATTTGACCTTTGCCTCAGTCCACAACTTACTGTTTCTTCGGTTCCAGCCTGTGGCTGTTCACTGGTACCAACTGGTTTGTTTTGGATCATTGTCACTTAGGTTCCAATTCTGATCCAGCTTTATTTTTTTTAAAGATGGTCTGAAATTTCCCTCAAGACTAGGGCTGCGCGTTTACCGTATGATTTGTCATTTATTGTGATCGATTTCTAATTGTGATAAGGACTTTTATTTATTGTTGTCAAGATAAATTCACCACAAAACTGTCCGTATTGTCGGGATTGTTAGTTTCTCAATCTATCAATAAATAACAGAAAGTTAGAAATATAAATGCAGTGTGTGTTTATTGATAGAAATATGATGACTGGTGTCCTAGAGTGTGTGTTTTCCAAGCTTTTGTGTTTGAGGGGCTATGATTGCTAAAAAAATGCATAATAAATAGTTCTTATGGTCAACCAAATATCCTAATATTTGGTGGTAATATTGTTACGGCTGCAGGGTCTCTGCCATTTTTCCTTTCAGGGTTCTGGAGACAGGCCTTCTGCAGGTGTAATGTTTTGCCCTGATTGGTGCTCTGCTGCTTTAAAGCTGCCATGCATGCAGCAGTGAGGAGGCTTTTTCCTCTCCCTCCTCAGAACTCCAGTTGGTTTGGAGTGTATCTTATTGTTGGGTTTTTTTTAAGTTTGTTTAAATCAGAAAATCCTTGGGTGGTCTCCTTTAATGTAACCCCACCAAACGAGCCTGGTGGACGTAACAATCACCCATATTATTCACCCCTACTCAAGACCTCTCTGATACAAAGTGGAATTCATTGTGGTTCTGCTGCCCCAAGACATAATACTTCCACCTCTATGCTTCGTAGTTGGTATGTCGTTCGTTCGTTTCCTGGTTTGCTGAATTTAGATTTCAACAAATATGTCCTCCGTTACGGTGTCCAAGTGATTTGATTTTTGATTAATCTGTCCAAAGAAGGTTGGTCCACACGTCAAACGTCTGACACTTTCTGGTTTTCTTAGAAAGTAAAATTGTTTTTCCTTGCACACCTAAAATTAAGGTAAAATGTGTACAGTTTCTTTTTGACTGAACCTTTAACAGATCTGTGACTCTAACCGAGGTTTTCATCAGCCAGGAGCACAAACAACTCAACAGACATTTCATCATAGAGTAATGTGGTTCTAATCATGCACTTCTGATGCAACATGGCTGTGTATAACTTCATGCCATTCTAATTAGTTATAAATATTTAAAGGTATTTTCTTCACTGTTCATGTTATAAGAATTTTTCCATATGATAAAAAGTGATTGCTTGTCCATACATTTTTTTAAAAACACAAACTTTCTCGTGGTGTCCTAATTTTTCACAGGACTGTCTTCTTTTTTTTATTTTTTATTTGGTTTCAGGCTTTTGTAATAAACACTTTAAAACAATGATTTTCACACGCAATCTCATTTTCTGAGTCAGAAGAGGTGTAAGATCTAAGATGGGACTCCTTATTCCCACGTCAGACGGCGGACGAGAGAAAAACATCACATAAACACAATAATGTAGGTAGGATTCACCTGAGGGGAGCAGGGGACAAGGGGCTAATTAGTGATGATGAGAAGTTAATTTAGTCCGACACCTCTGGTAATAGTGTGTCTTCATTTCTCCTCTTCTCACTTTCTCGCTGTGCCGTTGCCCACTCTGCATATTCCTCCATTCTCCCGCCTCGCCCCCCAATTTTCATCCTCAGACGAGGTGTCAAACGTCCTGTTCTGTGCTCCTCTGTCCCCCCTCTTTAATGTGTCTCGGTAGTTTCTCCCCATCACAGTGTTATTCTTTAGAGAGCGCTGCGGCTGCAAAGCAGTTGAAATTGCCGAGTGGACAAAGTGGGAAATCGCATTATTTCCTGCTTTGACAACGCTGAGTCGTAGTTTGGAAAGTGTAGGTGTGAGCGGATGGATGAGAAGGTTCCTGAACTAAATGTTTGCTCGCAGGTGAGCCTGTTGTTGACAGATGGTGTTTGTGAGAGAAGCTCGCCGCCTGCAGAGTCTCACACCAGGAAAGCGCTCGAGCTAATTCAGACGGCCCCACTGTACAAACACAAACACATGGAGAGAGGGCTCATACACACACACACACGCACACACACAGAGCAGGACCACAAAGCCTCACAATGGATATATGAAGATCGATTTGCATTGATCACAGAGTAACCAGGTGAGATTGACCACAAATTATTATTTTTTCCAATGTGTTGCTTATGATCAATGAATTGAGTGAATGAGAGCTTCCACCTAAAACCCATTTGATCCCCAAATCTCCACTTTAATAAAGTGTGATTATCCACATGATTAACACATTCTCTGGGTTTGAAGTTTCTAAATTTTGGCTTTGCACCTTTTCTAATTTTATTTTCTGAAAGATGATGAAGCACGCCTCAAACGAGCTGAAATATCGTTTGGAGAATTTACTATCCTTGCGTTCCTCCCATGCAGGGAGCCAGGGGAGGTACCTTCTGAATTATTTTACTGTTGTAGACTAAAAAAATATATCAAAGTTTCACTTGACATAATTCATTTTTACATTTTACAAAAGCAACAACAATGAAGTGCTTTGGGCCCCATAAGATGAGGTGCTGGGTTTGGTTTAGGACTAAGGTGAGAACTAAGTTTAAGTTGGGGATGCACCGGTTGGTAATGATTAGGTTTAGGGTAAGGATCAGCGTTAGGATGTAGAAACGAACGAAACATGAATGGAAGTTTGTGACTCCAAAATTAGTAAAAAAAAAAAAAACTATTTTGGTAACCAACAATTAATTGTGCCAAAATTAGAAATAATAATTGTTCAAATAAAAGTGAATTCTTATTTGTTTTCATGAGTATGACACCTAAAATCTTCAAAGACATTCAAAAGGCTGGGTTCATGAGAATCACCTCAATGTCCTTGAGTCCAGCAGTGCTGGTATTACTCTACCCTGAAGAAAATGTATTTAAAGAACACAATTTGAAACAAAAAGGGAATTTTATTTGTCATTTTTCATTAAAACCACCAAAATCAGGACAAATTTTGCTCTAGAGCACTGGTTCTCTCACCTGGTCCTTCGGGTCCACTGTCCTGCATATTTTAGACGTTTCCCAGCTACTGCACACCTGACTTAAATGTATGTGTGATTAACAGGCTTCTGGTGGACTGCTGAAGACGTAATGAAATCCTCTGAAATAGTGTGCTGGAGCAGTGGGGCTTGAGAACCAGATATAGGACTGGTTTTAAATGGTAAATAGACTGAATTGACCACTCAAAGCGCTTCACATTAGAGTCACATTCGCCCATTTGCACTCACAAACACATTTACACACCGATATGCAGGTAATTTGCCCAGAGGCACATCAACATGTGGCAGGAGGAAGCAGGAATCGAACCTACAACCTTCTGATCGCAAGACGACTACTCTACCCACACAGTTGAACCAGTTTTAATTGAACTGTAGTTCGTTTGCCTCGGTTCGATTGGCGAGGCGTGTATGCACAATTGCACTCTGATGGGGACCACAAAAGCGAACTCTGGTCCATCTGGTCGAACATCTGGTCGGTCTCAGTTCAGTCGAAGTGAACTTTGATGCAGTTTCAATGTGTATGTGAACGGCAAGTGGACCCGAGACCGCTATAAAAGCAGGAAACGGACTACTGTGCAGGGCATTCTGGATAAATACAAGAAAAACAAACATGCAAGTCTAACACTAGCAGGGGAAATTGCTAAAATCTGACACTACTCCATTTTGTGTACATTTCGCGCCCAGTGTCTTTTCCTTTAGTAGTTCTTGGTGCAGTGCCACCACAGGTGAACAGGTTTTTTAAAGGGTTTGGTTTGTTTGAGACAGTACAGTGCGAAAGCGAACCCCGCCAGCTGAAAATGTAACATATGTTCCAACTTTCGTCAACAATCGAACTGAGTCCACGGCTCTTACACCCTTAGAGGACCTAAGTGGATTGTTGAAGTTCACTCTCCAATCCACTTCAAGTTCAGGTCCTTGAAGACAGATAAAGCAGTTAGCAGGTAAGAGGTGAGGTACACAGTGAGAAAGACAACCTGTAAACTACGTCTTTTCAATTCTGGTATACGTGAATATAGTTGGGCCATGGGAGGAAACTTAGAGTAACTAAACAAAACCTACACATGTACAGTGAAGATCATGCTGAGGTGGCGAATTACAAGCCCTGAGATCATATTCACAACAGTGAAAGAGAGCCAGTGACTCGTTCCGCGGCGCTGAAATCCTCCACCTTGTGACACCATTTTCTTCTGCAGCTGACCACTCTCCCATTTACAGGAACCATTTTGTCCCAGCGAGATCAGATTAGTAGTCTGGTGGCAGCTCTTCGCCATCAGCAGGCCTGCTGGAGCATGGAAACAGAGCGGGAGTCTCTATTAGAGCTAATGGCGAGCTAAACAGCCTTAAAGTCAGACGTGTTGTGTCTAATGAGACTTTAAGTGTGATGACAAGAAGAGAAGGAGGACAGAAGAGGTTCTGTACGGTGCAGACGGAGCGACGCTAAACAAAAGCTAACCTGGAGGCGCGTGCCAGAAGTTCGCGGGCCAAACAAATAGTTAGAGGAAGCCAACAAGCGACGGAAAAGATGGCGGGGTCAAGTCTGAAAGAGAGAAGCTGAAGTCGGAGAGCGGCAGACAGTCAAACTGTCAGACAGAGAAGAGAGATACAGTGAGAGGAGCAGGAGCGCATAAGAGCTCCTGTAATTAGTCAGTTAATTACATCTGGATGCTGATCTGCTCGGGGGGATGGATGTTGTTTGAGCTGAGGGTGTGTGTGAGCGCCTATCCTTGGCGGCTGTGTACACTCCAGAAAGCGTTTACTGAAATGGGAGCTAATTCTCGCTGTCTGAGGCCATTACGGTATTAATTTAATTTAGGTTAGCTGTCGCTAGCTCATTAACACATCTAATTAATTCATTGACATCAGAATTAAGTTGTTTCACTGAAACTGACACCTCTCTCTCTTCTAAGGGGAGAGTGGGAGGAGAGGGAGCGACAGATTGAACGAGAAGGGCGAGGAGAGGAGATGGGAAGAAGTGATGATAGATTGAATCTCTTATCTACAAGAAAAATGCTATTAATAAATTTTGTCAGCGGCTGTGAGGAGTGCCAATCTGCTACGTAGGAAGTAAGGAAGAGGAATGACGGGTGGAGCTGAACAGCGCAGAGCAGATAATGGCTGTTAAGGAAACAAGATAACTGGTTCTGTGGTGTTTTATTGGAGCCATTCAAGAGGTGAGGGATTCTGGAGGAGATTCAGGACTTCTGGGAAAGATGAGGGGAGAATTTATGATAATGGGTACGAAGAAACTGAAAAAGATCCTATGAAGGACACTGGAAGGCATTAGCTGCGTTTCCATTAACCATAGAATTGCGCAAATTGAAATTACGAAGATAATTTTTTTTAATGGAAACACGGCAATTTAAAAATAAAAAATAACGTTTTTTTTGGTAAAGCTTTTATGCTGGGATGAGGTGGCGTTTATTCATATCAAAATAAACATATTTCACAAAACGCTTGTTTTGCATCACACAAGTCACGTGATCAAAAGCCGGATGTTGCTACTGGCAAAAATGACAAAGAAGACAACAGGAAGTAGTAGGAGGATGACGGTTTGTTTTTGTTTTTTTCAGACCGAGTGCACCTGGTTCCTCCAGAGGTCATAAAAAGTTGTGTCATTGAATCCATAACTCTTCTATAAAATGTCCGACAACAATTTCCCCAACGCATACGTAGCATCTCCAACGCCTGAATAAAACGTGAATGTCTCCTCTGATTGGCTGAGAGATGATGAGCACTAGCACCATGACTGAATTACGAATATATCTATCGATCAGTAGTTGGAATGATTTTCTGTTTTGAATAAAGGCAGCTATGTTTTTCATTTTCACTTTAACTATTTTTGTTAATACTGTAAAAACATTTTCACTCAAGGTAAAATGTTGAGAAACTCATCACTGGTCTATACTTGTTGATGAATGGAAATAGATAATTACACTGTTTAAATGAGCAGTTTCCATTACAAACGTTAATATTGGTTTAGATAACGTTGATGAACATTTTACACTGAGGGCAAATGAAATGTTTTTTTAATTAACGTGATATCCATTCAGTCCTGTTACATGGAAAATTAAGTTGGAAATAAAAATGAACAAATCCTATTGTTTGCAGTCTGATAACAAAATGAATAACCTTGTTAGTGCTATTCTGCTTTGGAAAATCATAAGGGAAAAAAATCAACTGCAGAATCAAGTCTGTTTTAATATGTTTACAATTAAACTAGAATCATGTTTTGTCCAAAGTTATAAGGATAAAATAAAAAGCCAAATGTGGGAAGGAACAAATGCTGAAAATCCCATTTGTCATGAGGAAATCTGTCATGTAGCAGCACATATATGTCTAAAATTGTTCTCCTTATTGTTGATCACTTTAGCTCAATAACTAATCCCCACATCACATTACCAACCTTTAGCTAAGTCCGGGTCAGAACACGTGTTTCTACATGCAGAAAAAAATCATTGTGGAATGTACAGAGTTATGACATCTTGATTCTCAAAAAATAAATAAATTGAAATAAGAAAAAAAAAAAAAACTTGATTTTTGAATAGCATACCCCTCCCCCAAAATTGCAGTTTTCATGTTGAGTAAGTAAGAGGTCCAAAGCACTTGTAAAAGAGTACAAAGCTGTTTACAAGCTGCAATTGAAAAATCTCGTGCAGATTTTATGTCCTCAGTCCCTGATTCCTATCTCAGCGGACATGCCGAAAGATTAAAAGTACATTCACAGTTTAAACCTTCCCGTGTTCGGACACCGGCCAAGTTAATTAGAGTGCGGAGGGGATTATTTTGGCGAAACCTGGCAGAGGAGCGTTAGTGAGAGGTGGGACACCTTTAGAAGTGGCGCGCAGTGCGAACCTGTAGAGAGGTAGGGATTATTTGGATGTAACACGCAGTGGGTTTCTTGTTAGAGGGGGGCGTCGTCACAGTCTGTCTCTGTGGTAAATTTGATTAGGGCTGGCAAAGGGAGGCGATCCAACCGTGAACAGGTGCCCCTCACAGCTGAGTTGGGTTCACCCCACGGCTCCTCTCCGCCTTCTCCCCTAACGTTGGACTTCCTCCTCTTTGTTCTGCCTCGGCCTGTCTGTGTAATCTCTCTCCATTTTCGCCGCCGTCCTCCTTGCGCCGTCGCTGCCGCTCGGGGTTCATCTGTTTCTGTTTATGTGGTAGTCAGCTGTGGGAACGGAGGCTCCGGAACATTCAGGAGGTCCACCTTGAAATGCTTCTCCGTCGCGTGACTTTCACTGACCTTCTCAAACCCCATGAGCTTGTCTCCGGACCCCCCCCCCTGCTGTGCACTGTCTCCCAGCTTCCTATGTGCTCACTACCCCCCCCCAGACCTCTCTGCATTACCCACCTGTTTGGATCAGTCCAGCCAAACTCAGACCACAGGAAAACACAGACCTACAGGGTAGAAATATTTATTTGTTACAAGAGGAGAGACTGACAGGATGTTGTTTAATATAAAAATCTTTTTTTTTTCTTTTTTTGGGAACTTAAAAGTTTTTGTTGTGAATTTTCTTATTGCCAATGCCAACAACTGTCATCAACATATCTCTAATTTAGCTATTTAAAAGGGCAGAGAATTTAACACATTCATTTGATTGAAATAGATTTTAATGCATTAGAAATTACTTTGTTTTTGAATTATTATTTTTTTTTATTAAACATACAAAGGTTTCCGTCGGAACCTTTATTTCTCCACGTTTTCAGTACGCCCCCTAAATCTGATGCACAAGTAAAATTAGTTAAAGAACGACGGACGACGAAGTCACTTCTCTCCGACCACTGGGTGTTTCTGTGACGTGTGTATCGTGCCAGTTTGACGCTAAGATTACCAGATATGCCATTATTAAAACTACAAGCAGACTGCAATTCTAAAACAGTGCAGGAAATCGACATCATTGTTCACGGCTTCTCCTTCTGCTCTCTGATTGGCTCGGTTAAAAATTCTACTGGAGGAAATCTAAGTCAATGTGAGAAAGCCCAGACCGAGCGTTTAGCGAGATTTGAATCAAATGGAATTGCACAGGAAGTCACCTAGTCGGAATTCATGTAAAATTGACTCATATTTTGTTCATATCTGTAGAAAAATAAATATTTACTTACCTGTTAAATGTTTCATTTTGCCTCTTGCTTCCACCAATGCCATGTCTTTGCTTCACCACAGCTCCTTGCTTTGTGTTGTTGAAAACCAATTGGTATGTTTGCTATTTCATGTACCAGAAACTTTGTTGGCTAACACAAAGAGTACAATGTGAGCCTTAATTCACTTCTCCTCGGCCATTACCCATAATTCTGTGGGAGTAAAAATCAGAATTGAAGTGCAAGGAAATGTATTTTTATATGCTGAATGGACAGCTATGTTGGCTACATTTCCAATCAAAATAACATTTCAGGAGGATTATCAGTTAAAGTGACCTTGCTGAAAATACTGATGATATCACAATAACCTGTTTGTGTTGGAAATAAACGTACTTTTACAGTGGTGAAGGAGCAGCGTTAGTCCTTTTTCTCAACGCAAAGAGCAAAGTGACGGACAGAGGCGGCTCACCTCCTCAGGACCAGAGACTTTCATCACCAGCTGTAGCAATTAACCCCTCGTTCCTCTGGGGAGCCATTAAAGGGTAAAATAGCCTTTAAAATCACATATGGCCACTATTAGAGCAGAGAAAGTGATAAAATGATTTGACTCTGATTTTTCTTTATAGATTTTTTAGGAAATGGCTTTTTTATTGAGCCATAAATTGGAATTAGACAAGTAAAGTTTTTTTTGTACTTATCTCCTTTACTCCTTCCATCTCCCTACTTGATGTACTTTTACTTACTTCTAAGTTTTCATGAGCCCTGTTCTCTGTGCTTAATTCACGTCTCTTATTATTTTGCCTCTCACATCATTTCTATCTAATCACTTTTGTTCAAATCTCCTTTACAAATGGAAACTGGTGAAGTAGCAGGAAAATTATGCATGCTATTCAACATTTTTAACAACTAAAAATCTGAGAGGTGCTTTGGTATTCTGTGGCTTTTACTCTGATACCCCTAAATTAAATCTGGTTTGACCAAATGCATTCAGAAGCCGGTAAATCGGTAAATAGAGTGCATATGTCTGTACTTAATTCTCAGCATAGAAATAGGTTTTCTATGAAACAGAAAAGAAAGTCAAATCCTTCTATTTCTATAGCACCAATTCACTACTAATGTCATCACAAAGCACTTTACAAAAAAAAAAATCATTTCAATTCAATCATACATACAATGCCATTGATCCTAGTTATCAAACAGTACGCCCAAAGTAGTTTAAAGAGTAACCAGAGGAGCTGCAAGGATCCTCATCTCAATGTGGAGAATCTGTGAAGACCTCAACTATTGTGTGGTCACTGTACAAGCTCTCAAAATTATGACTTTCATTTCAGAATTCTGCCTTTTTCTCAAAACTTTGACTTTTGACTTTTCGGAATTCTAACTTTTGTCTTTTGTTCAGACAAAAGAACAAAATTTAGACTTTTTCTTCTGAGAAAAATCTCAGAATTCTGAATTATTTATTTTTATTATTTATTTATTTTTTTCCAGTGGCCCTAATCATGTTCTGTAGTTGTACATTACTTTTGTACCAGCTTGTAGAATTAAAGTTTTCTTCTTTGCCCCTTTACCTGATCCGCTTTACTTTTCACTTTCTACTCCTCTTATTCCAAGAGAATTCTCCCTCTCTCTCTCTCCCATCCTCCTCTCTCCTGCCTCCTCCATCCTCCCACTCTCTCCATCGTCTCCCCCTCTTTGGCGTCTGATCTCCCTCTTGTCGTCACTCGCCTTGGTTCCTCCCGCTTTCCTCGCCTCTCTTTCACTCCTACAATAACAGAAGGAGATGGCATAAGCATCTGTGTCATCGGCGCAGATTAATGTTCAAATAATATTCACAGATGTCATTTCAAAATTCTCCACTTGTTTATGTTTTGCTCTCAGCTTCTCGTGGTTTCAGTCTCTCTCCCTCTTTTTTTTCCTTCTCTGTCAATAAATCACAGGAGCAATCACAGGCTCATCATGGACTTCAAAGCAGCCACTTAAGACATCCCGTCTCACTCAAGTGACACACACACACATGCACGCACACTGCTCTCCAGCTGCGGTGTTTTTGAGTCATTCTTAATCGGGATAATTACACATGAGAGGAAGTAAATGAGCGAAGGGTTTAGTAAAACGGGGTTGTGAGACAGATAGAGAGAGCGAGGGAAAAAAGGGGCAGGGAGAATCCAGCATTCATGACACATTTATTAGTTGCTTATTATTTTTGCTGCTGTAGTTGTTTGTTTACTCATTAAGGATAATCCAATTAAAGCACTTAAAGAGGGGCTTAAAAACAAGCAGACACACAGAAACCTCTTGGAGAGAGAGGACAGGTTGCGGTTTCGGTCTGGTAACCCCCCTCCCAGCCTCTACAAACAGGGCTGGAGGACGGAGTGCCAGGGACTCGGGCTGGGGGCTGAGACCACAACATGCCACCATGGCGACTTCACATTGGCTCGGGAGCTGGTCAGCCGCCTCTCCCCTCTTTCTCTCTCCTCCCCCCCGTGGTGCTTTCCTGTCGCGTGTTGGCTGACTGGTTCCCCAGCGCACATATGGCCACTTACACTGTGTTCTCCTCTAATTAGCTGCTCTTGTCTACATGGACGCTCTGACTTTGTTAAAACATCACTACGCTTTCACTGGCACGTTAGCGTCTTGCTGAAAAAAAAAAAAAAAAGGGATCCATCAGAGTGGGGTTGGTTGGGGGGGAGGTGGGGGGGGAAATCCCGGCCTAATAAAGAGGATAATCACGGCTCGTTTTACACCAAACAAGGAGCGGTAAGCTAAAGATGGGTATTTTGGAACTTTTATTTTTGTGTGTGTGTGTGTCACTTATTCAAATTGAAATATCCTGCGATGTCTTACAGTAGGAAAAAACCCCCGAACACTCGTCTTCGTCCGATCAAATTTTATTAACCCACCTCGCCAGATTCTGTGTGACAGAGACGGAGCTCGATGAAAGAGGGTATGAGTGACTCTCCTTTAGAGTTTCATCATTAATTATTAGTCTCTGGTTCCTCAGAGGAGAGAAGCTGATGACAGCTAATTAAGGATGTAGTGATGTATTCCCCCACCCCACCTCTCACACACACAGTCACCCCCTCCGTTCTCCTTGGGCCTCGTCCCCTCCCCGTCCACCTGACAAATCGTGCGCCAAAAAAAAGCTACGTAAGATGAGCATAAATTTTGAAAAAAGAGAATATGCATTAATAGCTTCTTATACTTGCTGACCAGCTTTTAGCATGTTTTCGCTGGTATTTCCACATTTTGCCTTTTAGGGTGGACGGTCTCATTGCCGTCACCCTAATCCTCAACTCCCTACATAGTTTCTCTATCAGACTCAATTTATGGCTCTCCCAAACACAAATATTGCTTCTACTCTGAAGAAACACACTGATACAACAAAAAAATTGCTTTAAAGTTATATTTGCTCTGAATATTTTTTGTTGTAAGTTATCTACTCAGGATAACACCCTGATTCCAAAGTCATATTTTCACCATGTTCATTCATTTATTCATTCATAAATGTCACAGTTACAAACTAAAGTTAATTTTCACTTGTCGGCAAGAACATTTAGTTTCAATGTGCTAGCTTAATATGTAGCTCTGAGATCTAAATATTTGTCTATAAGCAAGCTAAATATTATAAATAGCAAGCTACCAGGTAGCTATAACTCCAGCCAGCTAATAGCCACCCACCACCAAGCTATTTAACTCCCAAAAATTGTGAAAATCTTTTACTTTTATTCTAATGTGAACCTCCAAAACAGTTGCTAACTTTAGCATGGCTAGCAACTGATGGTAAGCCAGCGTTCACAGTACATACTAACCCAGTCCATATTTTTCCTGTCACTCTGTTAAACCTCCTCAGTTCACCAAATGCCCTAACCATGTCCTAATAAATAATCTAAAAGAAAACAATGTTATGCTTTTATAACCAAATTTTTGAATTAGCCAAACCAAAAGATAATAGCATGCCTAGCTAAACGCTCTCAAATTCACCTCCACAACAACGTAGTATCAGTTTCCACTCACTTTCCAAGACAAAATCCGATGCTGACAGCGTCTTCGTGAAACTGCAAAGTAAAAAATGTTAATATGTCAAACAGAGCAACAGAGTTCAGTTGTTGGCAACTTGAGTCAACACTAAACAGCTAAAAACCAACCATAGCTGAATTAAAACATTCAGAAAACGTTCAAGAAAGTGACCTGTAACATTTCTGGGTACCAGTTGCTCATTTGTTGTCTGCTTGTATTACCCTGACGTTAGAAAAACTACAAATCAACAGAAAGAAATGTCATATCTGCTGGGCTGTTCTGTGCTCTCTGCTTGGTTATGGCTTCATCTTTCTCCATTGTTGGTGTTGATTCAGCTGCACTCAGATACACAAAGAAACGACTTGTGGATAGATCATGTCATCCATGATTTTTTTTTTTCTTTTTTGTCATCTTCTCTCAAAAAAACGACGATGATGATGTCTTTATGACACGTCTCTTCCCCCTCCCCAGGCGGGGAAGGAGACGGAGCCGGAGACAGGCACCGGGAATAGCAAAAGGTTGACTGAGATGTAATTTTTTTTTAAGGTTTGTGCATTGAAAACGGTGGCACATGATTGCAGATGGACAGCAATTACGGCGGTCCCAGCATGGCAAATGACCTGAAAACTTGATCTGATCTGCCGCAGAGGAGGAGGAAACCAAAAAGTAAACCCAACCCAAATTTTTATATTGAATCACTTTATATAGATTTTCAGGAAAGATAAATAATAAATAACCTCCTTTTATTTCTTTTTAGCATTTCCACCTCCTTTCGTTCCTTCTTGTCCCGCCGTGCCCCCCTCCCCCCCCTCCCGACCGTCACCACCCTCTCTCTCTCAAACCTCTCTCGCTTGAATTTGTGGCGACTCCGGCAACAGTAACACCAGTGGAGGAAATCATTTGTGCCTCCAGGCGAGTCATTACAGAGGCAGAGTGTGAGATTGCGGTGACAAAACTCTGTCTCTGGCCTCACGACCAGCCAGAGACCAACACGCTTCTCCACACTCATTACTTCATACCTTCCTCTTCTCTAAAGTTGCTTTCTTTTCTGCGTTTCAACCTTGCCCTTCACATTTCATTATTGCGCCCAGGCCAAACTATTCCTATTTGAACGTCATCGATTTGTGTCAAAATTGAATTATGTAAAAAAAAAAAATTGTTAGATTCTTTTGGTTCTGCAGAATATGCTGAGGCCAAGTAAACAGACAGGGTCATAAAGAATCAAAGCTTCCAGCCACAGAAGGAAGAGTCCCTCAGCAGATGGTAAGGCCCCAACTGAGTCCCCGTCTCAGCATCATGGAGTCAGTTTGTGTTTACATGACGAGATGCGAGGGGGAAAGTGAGACAGCTGCAGCAGGTTCTCCGTGATACTCGGCCCACCTGGCTCAGAAACGTGCGAGTCAATGTGAAATATTTGACTTTTTCCCTTTACCTGTTTCAGTGGAAAGAATTCTGTCTTATTGTAAGACTCTAAAAGTCTTTGGAAAAACTTGTATTTTCTGCATGAGTAGTGACAAACTGGCTAAAGAGGAGGTATTATGTGTTTTCCAGGCCATTTTATACCACTATCAAGTAACCATAGCTGCATTTTCATTACAAATGTGCACAAAATGTTGTCAATGTTCTGCTAATGTCGATAAAAACACAATTTTCTTACGCTGCGACAAATTCCAGGCCACACACAAACACAAATTCTGCTTTGTGCATCAGTTTTACAATGACAAAAATATGAAAATATTTCTTCTTCCTTTTGCTGGTCATAACTATCATCTTTCTTCTATACATCTTGTGTCCATGCCCGTAATCAGATTTTTTATATTTTCCATCTTAATGTTTTCAAAATAATTGCATTTCCTACTTTTCATTACGGATGGAAAAAAGTAGCTGCGCTTCCATTACAAATGTGCACAAAACTTTGTCCTAATGTGGAAAAAACAGAATTTCGCAATTGCGGTATTTTCAATAAACAAGGAACACAATTAACATCACATGTGAATAAGTTTGTTCACGTGATGAGTCATTAAAAAACATAGCGCATCATCATCCTCCAACTACTTCCTGGTTTGTGCCAGTGGCAACATCTGGTTGTTCATCATGTAACTCATGTAAAGCGATAAAAGTGTTTCCATTCCAGTTTTGTGAGATTTCGATACGACCAACAAACCCACCTCATCCTAGCGCCAAAACTTTTTATCAAAAAACTAGTTTTTTTTTTTTTAAATTAAGCAAATTTATTTTCAAAATGTCAAATTGCATAATTACATGGTCAATAGAAAGGTAAATTATGTTACCTTTGATTGTTATAAAAATGCCGTATATGTCGATGATGCCTCTAGTCTGGAGGCGTTGTTTCGGGGGGGGGGTGGTGCTTCTGTGGTTGGGGAGGAGCTTTGGGTAAATAGGCGGGGCTTTGTCTGAGGAAACGTTTTAGACACTCTGAATGGTTGCCCTGCAGGATTTCTCAACCATTCATGAACGAATCACATAGACAAATCTGATTTGTATATTTCAAAGGTCAGTGAGGAAGAAAAAGAGCACAGAACATGTAGAAATATTTTGACTTTGATACTGTCCCACTGTTCATCCATCCGTCACAATTAACTTTTGCATTTCTAAATTACCTAAAAAGGATTGAATGTGGAATTTTGACAGGAAGGGTTTCTGAAAAAGACCAAAGAAAACATCTCCTCTGTGTAGCCTGTTTATGCCCCTACTGACCAGAAGATGTCAGCTGTGTGTTAGATGGGGCAACACACACACACACGCACACACATGCATGGATGCATGACCCACTGATGTCCAGCTGCTCCTGTCAACACTGTACTACAGCGTGTAATTCACCCTCACATACAACGGCAGCTGAGTCCTTACAGGAGCCCCAACCCAACCCCCCTGACACACACACGCACACACAGGCACTTTACACAGAGAGACGGAAGAGCTCTTAGGAAATAAAAATATAAAAAGCTGGAAAACAGAAACAGTAGAAGAAATGGAAGTAGACAGAGAAGAAGTCAGGGATGTGATTTGGGTCTTTGTGTCAGAGCCACACGGAGAGACTGTGAGACAAAAAGAAAAAAAACAAAAAAACAGACAAAAAAAAAAAATCCCAAAAACAGATGAGGGTGTCGGTGGTGTATTTAAGTGGCCTAATCAAGGGACCTCCCCTTCAAGGGGAGAACTGGTATGTGTGTGTGCTTAAACAGGGAGGGGAGGGGGGCACATTGACAGACTGAGTCCAAGTTCCCCTGCAATTATCAACTTACCCATACTCCCTCCTCCTCTTCACTCTTCATCCCCTGAGAGACCCAAGCTGCTGTACCCATCAACAACTCTTTCAGGCCTTAACAAAGCACCACCACGCCTACCCACACACACACACGCACGCACACATGCACACAAGTATGTGTTTCTATCTTCACAGGGACTTTGAATTGACTTCCATTCATTTTTCATTTAATCCCATAGACTATCTCTTACCCTAAATCTAAGCATTACCAGTACATGCCTACCCCTAACCCAGGGGTGTCCAAACGTTTTATCATGTGGGCCAAAATCGTCAAGTCAGAAGCATTCGCGGGCCAAGAAAAAAAAACAAACAAACCCTAAAATCAAGCAAATAGAGCTGTCAAAGTTTGTATTTATTTACTTTGTAGGAAATAAGTGTTTTTCATCATAGAGGATACTTACTTACTTACACTTATTTAGCAACCCAGAACAAGGATTAGAACTTAGAATCCAGAAGAACTACCTTAGCAAATACTTTTTAGACTCCTATTGTCCAAACCCAGAAAAGGAATTAGACCAGAGGATACTTACTTATACTTATCTACCAACCCTGAATAGGAGTATCTAGTTTATTTACTATTAGATTTTTCTTCTCTTGCTCTTTCCTTTGGTTTATTATTTTGTTTGTATTTCCTTTTAATTCCTGTAAAACACTTTGTATTGCCTTGTTGCTGAAAATGTGCTATATAAATAAAATTACCTTTACCATATATCCAAAACGTAAAAAGAATCTTGCATGTTCGCTGTGTTAATTCCTCTAGTTTTTAAAATTCCTTTGGGCTCATTTGAGCAAATTTAATCTCAGAACTAAGAACAGGATTTGAGTCACTTACTTTCAAAACGATTGAGTTTGAGTTTATACATTCGATAAAAGTTAATTTATGTGCAACTTAAATGAACAGAGACTGTTTCAGCAACAGTCTGGATAAATGTGACTCTACTTGAAAAAAGACAAAAACTTTGTGTTGTACTTCCATTGTATTTCCATTGTAAGAAAATGATGGCAATAAGCTGGTTTAACCTGGTTAAAAATAAAATTTGATACAAAACAAATTTGTGCTATTCTTGAACTGCGGTTGGGGGTTACAAAAATTAGGTCAAGGGCCACAAATGGCTCCCAGGCCGCACTTTGGACACTCCTACCCCCAAATCTAGCAGCACCCAAAACCACACCTCTTCTTATGAGTCCTCATAATGTAGTATTTGTTGTAAAAACGGCTCTCCTGCTGTAGAACATGCAAGGACATAAACAGAGTAAATTCTACGCTGTGCTTCAATTTCACCATAACAAAGATAAAAATATTTCTTCCTCCTTTTGCTAGTCATAGCTGTCATTATTCTATACATCTTGTGTCCAGGCCTGTAATCAGTTTTTTTTATATTTTCCATGTTAATTTTCAAATTGTCTGCATTCCCTACGTTCAGTTATGAATGGAAAACTTCAAAAATGTGAAAACTTTGTCAATATCACCTTAATGTCGAAATCCTATTAAATAAGAAACAGTTAAAATTACAAATGAATAAGTTTGCTGATGTGATAAACTGTTAATAAACATGCCAACTACTTCCTGTCGTCTTCTTCTTCTTCGTGGTTTCTGCCAGTTGCAACATCTGGTTGCTGATCACATGACTCGTTCGACGTGGAAAAAAGCGTTTTGGTTGAAGTCTTGCGAGATGAACCAATTTTGATGTGCGCCAAAACTTTTTATCTGCAAATTAGTCTTTTAGAAATTGTTGCGTTTCCATTAAGCAAATTTATTTTCTAAATGTTAAATTGCGGAATTATATGGTGAATGGAAACGCTGCTACTGAAGCATTTTGACTGACAACGGATGGCTGGACTTTATTTTCTTCTTATACTTTGAAAGAATTATACTTATAAAGATATTTTATTTTCTTCTTAAATTCCATATTTATCCATAACTTTGGATAAATAGCGTCAGAGTCGACACAAACACTTGTGTTTTATAAACTTTGATCTTCCTCCATGCAACATTTTTCCATCTTCATGGTATGATTGGACTTTAGTAGTGTGAAGCAAAAGGAAGACTGAGGTTGTGTGTGTGATGTGTGCGTTTGATGTTCGTGGCTGACGCGCGCTGCTCCACATGCTGAACATGCCCTGAGGCCAAAGTCTCACCTCCGGCTCTCTTTATTGTGGCTCCCTGCTTGAACAATATATGCATTTATGCCTCCCTCTGCACGTGTGTGGGGGGGTGTGTATGTGTGTGTGTATTTATTCTCTAAGCCCTGAGTAATAAGGCTGGCCATGGTGCATCAGAGATAAGGCATTAGGCTGTTGACCTCTGACCTCTCCCTCCGTTTAATACGGAAAATCGTTCTCTAACACCCAGGAGAGGCCATGTTAAGAGGCGCAAACTGCCTAATGAAATTGGCACGTGTGCATGCGTGCGTGTGTGTGTGTGTGTGTGAGAGTGGGTGTTGGGGAGTCGTTAGTCGGGATTATAAAGCAGCTGTGTTTGGGGTATTGTCCTGATTTCTAAATTAAAAAATTAGCTTTTTGTGGAGATGAATCAAAAAGATTTTGAAGTGTATTTCTGTTTCCTTGGATGCAGCTTCATGGAGCGTCTGGTAGCTGAGACCCCTTTTAGGTTTAAGCAGAGTAGCATTTGTTGGATTATTTTAAGTGTCACTAATTGGAAAAAATCCAGCTAGATCAAACATGACAAGGCAAAATAAAGAAAAAAAAAAGAAAAAGCAAGCGAATTCTTGAACTCTAAATTTCACAGCCTTCCAACTTGAATTAGGAATAAGGTCCAGATTTGGTGGTTAAGTTAATGCACTGGCCTAAAAAGCCAGAGCTCCATGGGGTTCAGCTTTCGTGCTCTCCTCACGCTGGTTTTATTTTTCTAATTTTTTTTTTTAATTTTAGTATTACTTTTCTGGTTACACAAAGGATTAAATCATATCAAATGCTTTGTCCACTTACTTAGCCAGAGCTAACGAAGGTGGCCGCGCAGAGGTCTGAAAAACCTGTCCTATAAAACTCGGGAAACCAAAACAGTTTCTGTGGCGCTTATCAAAAAACTCAACAGACCCAAAATGGAAGAGCTACTAAAGCCACATTAGCAGCATTAAATTAAATCTCCCGTTTGTTGCGCATCTCTGCCTATAGTTCAGCAGGTCTAACTCATCATGCAGGGCCGGTCCAAAGCTGCATGAGGCCTTGAGCAGAATTTGTCTTAGGGCCACATCAGCACCGCTAACAGAATTTAAACATAGATTTAGTGAAATCTGGGAGCGGAGGCCAAATTTAACTGGCCAACCTAAAAAGCAATAAGTTATAATTGCAGTTTATTAATTTGTATTTGTGGACAAACAGAGCTCAAACGCAAAGATTAAACTCACAGCATCAGATTGTTGCTGTGGTAACAAAACAATTTAACTATGAATATTGTTCTTTGAACTTTTACGATGTAAACTTGCCAGATTCTTAAAATCTTACATTTAAGTGTTAAACAATTTAAAATATTTTACTTTATGCATGATGAAACTATTAAATAAAATTTAATAGCATTGATATTCTCAATAAATAAATGTTACATTTATGTATCTCTGGTCCGTGTTAAAATATTAGCATTTATGGGCCCCTGAAGCCCTGGGGGGCCTTAAGAAGCTGCTGACTTAATTTGGATTAAACAGAAGTGCAAATAATTGACATTCATTTTAATTGTATTTTTCATTATTATTATTATTATTTGTTGTTTTTAAGATTAGTTGTGGGTTTAAATAGCGTTTCACTGGCTATGTTTTCCTGTAACATATAATTACCCAGTAATATTTTCACATTTCCTGTCTAATTAACATCTTTTAATACCAAAACACGGTGGATCACCTCAGCGCCTCGATTACCAGGCTTAGCAAGTTTTCTGGGGGAAACCCTGTTAATCATGTGCGTTGATGCCTTCATATGTATACTATGCATATACAAAGGACACGGTGTGTTGGTGACATTCTTGTAAAAGTCAGCTCTAAACAAATCCAAAACATTTCAATTTCAAACACTGCAAATATTATAACTGCCAGTTATAATACAACCCAAACATGCTACTAGAATCAAACTTGTTCCTATTCATCTGTATAATCCATACCAATGCTTTCTAACTACCTGTCCTGCACCTGGATGCTGTTGAGTCCGTCTCCAACGGTTATGGGCGAGAAACCCCGGCTATAGGCGGCCAAGCACACCCATTATTTTCCATCTTGTTGTTAATATGTGACATTGCTTCATGATGTTGCTGGAAAAGACTAAAGCAACATTTCATTTGGCTGTCGGTCTGTGATAGCTGTCAGGTATTTTAGTGGACAAGTCCAGACCACTGAAGACATCCTCCTCCAGCCACTCCTCCTCTCCCATTATGCTGTAAGTGAAGGCAGAAGTTTGTCTGATGTGTGTGTGTGGGTGTGTGTGTGTGTGTGTTTCTGCTGCGTGGGATATCACTTCAGCTGTATTGGGGTCAGGTTGGGAAATATAGAAGCTTCCAGGCACTCAACACGTAATTGAAAATCTATTTCGCTCAAAGTGAGAAGAGGGAGCGAAAGAGTGGAGAACAAATGAAAGAAGGAAGCAAGACGAGAGGAGGGGAAGGTGGCGGAGGACGACGAGGAGGGGGAGGCGGAGGAAGAGGAGGAGGAGACAAAAAAAAAAGATAATAGGGAGGAAGGCTGGAAACGGAGAATGAGAAAGATATTATTTTAAAAGGCGGAGTGTGAGACAGTGGAGGAAGTAGGTGGAGGTGAGGGAAGGACAAAATCACTTCTTCTTTGCCCCGCTAAGTGGATAAAAAAGTGAAGAAGATGGCTGAGAGCAGTTCATTTTTCCATCCAGGTGGAGTCGTCCTCCCTGGTTTTATCCAGTCCCTTCTGATCCGTCACAGTTTGTGATCTTTACCGGTAACACGTGAACCCCCGTTTTCAAACGCCTCATTACAGTTTGGAATGAATCTGTCACTTTTAGACGGCATTCGCAGAGAGGAAAAACAAGTGTTGAAAGTCGCATCAGGAGCTATTTAAAATTAGCATTTTTATTGGCACAAATACAGAAACAGAGGCGTCGTACACACACGGCGAAATGATACGTTTTGAATATGGCTCCTGCTAACAGTGATCAACGGGTCTGTTAGCAACTTTTCGGCGCTCCACCTTCACCTGTCTGGGTAACTAGACTACTTAGAAATATGGAAGAAAATTCCAGCCACTTAAAAATAACCCGTTCATTCTGAGATCTACACGTGTTCCTTTTCATCACCTTCCTAAAATAAAAGCTTAAGTCATTTTTTTGGCCAAAAGTGATCAAATAATTCAATTGTACATTTAATTTTGGATATATCTATACAAGTATTTAATTTATTAGCCTTTTCCTGATGCTTCTGTCTAGATGTTTTTTTAAAGGGACATTGTTATGTGAAATCGACTGTTTTGAGCTTTACATCATTTTATGATGTCGTTCTTTAATCAAAACCAGGAGTGTTGCTTTGATTCTTTCATGCATGTTTGACAAATCCTTTAATCTCCATGGCAACCATTCAGATGAGCAAAACTCCTGTATGGACCTAGCGCCATTTGCTACTTCTCAATGCAACGGCGGTGAAAAAGTCATTAAAGGGTTAAGGCCTCTGTCTCTTTCTGAAAGAGACAGAGGCCTTGAATGTCTCTTATTTGACATATTTGATATATACGTAATTTTTTTCATAACTACTGAAGGTAACATGGTAACTTGAACTTTTAAAACTTTTAAATGCAAAAACAACAACTTCCCTCTGAGTGGGAGGAGTGTAGTTCTGCCTCTGGTGAAGCGCACACCCACCAGTTGATGGGAAATTTTGCTACGTCAAAATATATTTGGCTAATGTGTGTCCATCTCCCATTGAGTGCGTTAACTCTATTCTGAAGCTTTTGCTGAAACCATTTCAAGCGAGGGTAAAAGTTTCTTTGCGCGGACGTTATTCCAAATATTACAGTTTCCGTTAACCATTTCAAAATTTGCGTATGACAACATTGATAAAAACACGGCTACTGCCAGCCAGTACTAAGATTATTTTTTCATCTTTTTTTTTTTTTTTGCTTTTCTCAATGGGAGAAACCCACAAACATTTATTGCAAACCACAAACATTTGTTTAAATCCTCCGTAGATTTTTTTATCATGAAGTCTTCCCTTAATAATTCCTTCCTGAACTGTGCTGACCTTGCCAACAGTTCATTCACAGCTCCAAGATTATATGTTAGATATATTTACTCAAAAAAACCTATATATAGATAACATAAAATGTTTGAAATTACAGATCATTTTTTTTGTTCATTTCTTCATGTCTGTATGTGTGTGTGATAGATGGGAATGCGTGAACAAGCGCACGTGTGTGTGTGTGTGTGTGTGTGTGTGTGTGTGCGCCTGAGGCATCTTCATCTCATCAGTAGAAATCTATTCTGCTCAGACTCATCCAATAAGGTTCGTAATGATACTCCAGTCTAATATTGGGACTGTCCAAATTGAACACATTTAAACTTTAATGCAAGTCAAGTCCTGGGGAGAATGTAATCTGCTCCACTCGGTGTGTGTGCGTGTGTGTGTGTTTTAAAGGTTGGGAACCCATGCACATTTGTTTCTGTGCTTATAGTAGCACTTGGGTTAGCTTCCTCTGTCACTACACTAATGAATTTAAATATGTTGAATTACTTTAAAGGGGATGGAGCGGTGAGATGAGAATTAGTGTCAGGTGTTGTGAGGAGGTCGTCTGAGCAGCTAAAGCAACATAGAATCCAGTAGAGAAGAGTTTTACTCAAAACCGCCCGCACAAACGTTTTGTAGTTTTGGTGCGCCTTCTCAAATGTAATCTTAAATTAATTCAAAAAGACTTTGTAACTGGATATCAATGAAAAAGAAAACATCATGTGAATCCAAATCGATTTGATTTATAAAGCACCAGAAAAAAAGAAAAGTTTTATACAGCGCTAAAATAGATCAAAGCAAGACACACAAAACAAGAACAATAGAACAAAAACCAATAAAGGCAGAATAAAACATTATATAAATACTTTGGTCAAGTATCTATATATCAAATATGACTTAAAGAATATTACTTTGTAATATGAGGCCTTAAGATTTGGGCATCTGCTCTTTAAAAACTCTTTCTTTCTGAAACTCCATTTTTAGGAAGTCATCGCAACATGGCTCCTCTATTAACCCTTTAACAATCTTATTACCAGCGTTGCACTGAGAAGTAGCTCATTTAATGAGCTCAGCTGATGTTTGGTTCCACCAGATGTTTGCTGATTGCTTCTGGCTAGTCTGAAGGAGCCGAGTGGGGGGAATCGCTCTATGAGAGCTTTGTCCTCGAAGGTGGAGCTAGGTACATCTGGGAATTTTGCACAGCTGAGTAGTTGCCATGGAGATTAAAAGATTTCTCAAACATGCATTAAAGAATCAAAGCAACACTGCAGGTAGGTTTTTGATGAGGAAATTACAACATGATGTAAAGCTCAAAAAAGTCAATTAAAAACGAACTACATTGAAATAAATTGCTGTTATATTCAGCATCGTTTGCTTCTGAGTCTCTTTTCGAATTGGATCTCGTTGACATTTTGCTGGATGTACAACTGGACACTTTAAAACATCCATTACAATACGCTAAGTTCTGTCAAGAGGAATGGGCCAGTATTCCAGCAAGCTATTGTGACAAATTTGCTGAAGGGAATTCAAAATGTTTCACCCAAGTCATACACTTTGAAAGACAATTTTCCCTGATATTGACCAAATGTGCGCAAAAATCTCAAAAATTGTAGAAATGCAAAATCTGGAATTAAGAAATATGCAAATAATTTTGGTAATTCTAACTAACCTGAAACAAGAGAAGCTTGGTCTGATTTAACTTCAGACAGTTAGAAACAAAATGTGCTTGTCCTTTTATTTGCTTTATGTAAATATCTGGTTTTAACTGTGTATGGTAATGACTTTATCACTTTATATTTAACCATATTTGTATGCGTTATGAAAGGAATATGATCCTCTCCTTCATAAAAAACATCAAAGGTTTTATTTAAATTATACTTAGCAATAAAATTCTAGGTTTCATAAATTTGTCAGAAACACGCTGTTTGAATGGGGGACAGTGTTCTCCCACTTGTCCGTGAAGAATTCTCTTCCTCCTTTATTTCCTCTTCCTTCCCAGGATGTCGGGGTCACATCAAAGGGATGGCAGCGACTTCTGACCGCCTGACCTCCGTTTACCGGCTTTTTACGAGCTAACAGAGTGAGGATCCATTAGCCACCGCAGCAACAATAACAAAAACAAAGATGGAGAAACCAGAGCCAAAGGTGAAGGAAATAACAGCTATCATCAGTGTAGAGTTCTGATAGGTGACAATTGATGCACTAAACAGTAATTGCGTATTTCAAAAAGACAACAACAAAAAAAAAAAACTCGATTGAGATTTGTAACAAAGCTTTAATACTTTTGTACATTTTTTTCAGATGAAATTCAGATCCTTGTTTTCACAACTAATGAAAATGATTGGGTAAACCGAGCGTTCCCAGAGTGCTGCTTCCTGCTGTGTGAAGTGCATAAACGGGGCTAACCTGCATTTTAAAGCGGCCCTCGGCAACTGCTCCCCCCCCACCCCACCTTTTTTTTTTTTGTCTTTCTCACAATGAGTAACTTATCTAAACCATCTCCTCTCCAGCACTCGACTTCAGCCGCCTATTTATCCACTCCGGAGCGCGCCGCAGCCGCTTGTTAGTATTCTGGTACACACCTCAACAAAGCCATTATCATAAAAAACACACACATTCACATGCAGATGTATGGCTCTTAGCCTCTTAGCTCTGCAAGCTAATGGTGCCAGCCACTTAATTAAGGTCACTTATGGACAAACTGTTAGCACGGGCGCTAATAAGTATTGCCCAGACAATGGGAGTGGAAGTGTGGTGCGTGTGCTTTTGTGTGCGGTAATGATATTGCTGTAAAGCCTGACCTGCAAGTCTCCATTACCTCCAGCTTATTGAGTGGTTTGTTTTGCAGAGTGGCTCTCTGAATTGGGTATCATTGAAGTTTTTTTTTTTTTTTTTTCCACCCCGCTGCACGGACTGCTGGACACTTCAAAACATGCATCACAATATTTTTTATTTTTTGGGGGTGGGGACGAGTTGTGTCTGTACATGTGGTCGGGTTAAGAGGCATCCCGGAAAGGAAAAAAAAAAAGTAGCGTTTGCCGTTCTCTCATTTTAACCCACGTGGAAACCAAATATCCGGGACGTCTTTAATTTACGGCCGCAGTCCTTTGCTGTCCGTCCTCCCTTTCCGGAGCCTCTCCTCAAGTTGCCTCATCTAAAAACAATTAGTTCTCCGACGCACACTGACCAGCCTGTCGGGTCGTTAGGTGTGTATCTTGAGCTTTTTTGTGTGCTGACATGCACTGTGTGTTAGGTGATGTCCCTCTGGAGGAGGGTAACTTTACCCCCTCCCGCGCGTCCCAAACATCACCGCACAAGACGCTTCCGAAGTCTTCCCGACCTTTCACCTTCAGCAGGGAGGATGAGAGGAAGCTGAGAAGAGGAGGGGGCACCACCATGCAGACATGGCAACCCGGCACAGGTCACAGGAAAACGTTTTGGGCTAAGTTAATACGTTAGATCTGCTCTGACGGTTCACTGTAAAACTGTGGTTATGGCAGTGGAACGAAGCAACTGAGCACAAATAACACATTTTATTACAAGATAAATTGTCCCAGAAATGATTGTGATAAAGATGGTCAATTTGAGGCCATTTTTAACTCATGTAATAATAATAATAATAATAATAATAATAATAATAATAATAATAATAATAATAATAATAATAATGATAACAATAATAATAATAATAATGGCTTATTAATTCAAGTACACCCACTCAAAGATAAAAAAAGAAACTTTAATTTCCAAAGAACATTTAACACTAGAACTGGAAAACATTCTAAATAACCAAAATAGGTGTGTGCATTTATCATATCATTTATCGTGGAGATTTCTTACTGTGATAAGAATTCTTATTTATTGTTGGCCTGATAAATTTGCAACAATGTTAAAAAACAAAACTGATGATATTGGAGATGTTAGTGCCGCAAAAGCATCGTGACAGAATTCAAAGTCCATATTGTTTACCTCCAGTTCAAAATAAACGGAACGAAACCACCCCAACAACAACTAAAACGGATTATGACATCTCTATAATCAAAATTGCATTTAGAAAAAAAATAAATAAATCATTCAGCTTAGACAGAAAACAGGCAAAAGGGGCCGGTAGTTCAAACCATATACTTGGGCGCCAAATGTTTGCAGCATTTCTCAAAATGGCCTCTTTTCAACGATATTAAAAGGGAGCCTCTCTTTACTCCTATTGAAAAGTTCAATTATTTCAATTTGTGAAACTGATTATAAAGATTAATTTCACACAGACTAGTGTCTTCAAGCCTTTATTTCTGTTCTCTAGGATGATTTTTCAGATTACATCTGATGAAAACACGACAGATCAATAAAACGTTCTAATAAAGTAATGTGGGTTCAATAAAATGTGTGTTTAACAGCTACTGAAAGGTTGTTACTTTTGAAAGGTGCTTTTATTTTGTCAAGCCTTTTTTGACACACATTTTTTAAATTTATTGGATATGACCATACACAGAAGAATATAATAATAAAAAAAAACTGAACTGTACCTGAATTCACATTGGCAGCTCTCAGATGTTTGGCCTTTAAAAACATTTTAGCTAACATAATCTAACCCTTGTGTTAGATTCCTTTGTTAAATGCCACCTTTGCATATATAACACAGAAATACAGAAAATCTTATTGTACGACAACTATAAAAGGGATAAGAATAAATGCAACAGGCTTCCATTCATTTGTTTAGCATACATTCACAGTGAGGCTTGTGGCCCATCAGTCCCCAGGTAAAAGCAGTTGATTATGTCCACACTGGGACTCCAAAGAAGAATTATTTCTTCCCCTTTTCTTCACTCACTTCCACCACAAACCGTCCATCTTACATCCCTGCTGCCACTGACTCTTACCTTCTGTCTTCCTCTCTCATCCAGCCAAACGTGCAGACTTCACCTGTTCTCTTTGTTTCCATATGTTTTTGTTCGCTTAATCTTTCGTGAATTTCCCCTTCGTTCGTAATTTCCTACTGCAGATTTGCTATGTAAACAGACATGAACTTGGTCTCACAATCAAGGAACCCAAAGTTCAGAGGTCAGATAAATAGTTGTCAGCAGGGCCCCGTCCCAGGAGAAAGAACACAAGTTTGTTTTTAGATGCGAAACTCAAAACCCCAGGTGAAATCAGTGTCCTGTTCAGAGGAGAGCCTCACTTTCACATGGTGCTGGGTTATCCCAGAGGTACACATCTGTTTATTACACTGTGCATATTCAAATAGGTACCATTTTCTCACATGTTGAGATTTTATCATAATGCAGAAATGTGTTCCATCGCTGGGTTTTTAATATTGGATGCAAAACCGTAATGATGGAATAAGGAGTAAATGTCATGTTGTGTGGGATAATTTTAAAGGGTTAGTATTATGTAATTTGAGACTTACATCATTTTATAATGTTATTTTCTCGTCAAAAACATACCTGGAGTGCTGCCTTGATCCTTTCAATGCAAAACACCAATGTAAAACAAACTTGGATGGACCTAGCCCCGCCTTTGAGGACGAAGCTCCTCCTCTGAGCTGCAGTTTCCAAGTTTCCGCCTCACAGAGCAATCCTCCCCCGCAACTCTCCCACTCAACTCCTGCAGACTAGCCAGCAGCAATTAGCAAACATCTGGTGGAACTGATCATTAGAGCCAATGACCTCCTATAATGAGGTCATCTCTGACCTCATTATATGAGCTACTTCTCAGTGAAACATTGGCAAAAATGTTGTTAAAGGGCTAATAGAGGAGTGATGTTGTGATGACTTCCTGAAGGCGGAGTTTAAGTGCTTAAAGAGACAGATGCCCAATTTCAAGGCGTTGAACTAGGTAGCCAAATTTCTTTTAAGTCATATTTGACATATACAGCATTTTTATAACAACTGATGTTAAAACAGTTACTTGATTATGCTAAATAATGATTTTATGTGCCTGGAAAACTTATAATACTAAAGCTGATAAAGTCCTTTGGGTGACAGCTGAATCGTCTTACTGTAACCTGGAACATCTACACCAACACATTGTGTAAAATGTGTTTCTCTCATGAGCAAACCCGCATGATTAATGCAGCTTAACGTGGGTTATTAAGTTCCAGTTAGCGCTGCAGGAGAGTGATATCTGAGCTTTTATCACTATCACGGAGTATAAAACAATCTGCTTGCCTTCTTCCAGAATCCATATGAAATGGATACGAAAACACAAAACCAACCATGAGACGGAGAACCAGGGACCAAAATCGAGGCTGGAGAAAGATCCTTAAAAGAGGATTGAGGAGAAAGGGAGAAGATTGGTGGAAGGATAGATAAAATGGATTAGGGATGTGTGCGTGATTGGCAGAAGTAGTTTCCATATGCTGCATAATGTATGTTCGATGCGTTTCTGTTCACCACAATCACAGAGCTGAGAGATGTTTGAATTTATTTTGTCAGTGTTTTGCTCCTGCGACGTGTCATTCACGAGCTTTGTGAAAGAAAAAAGGCTTTTTAGGTGTGTGTGTGCGCGTGTGTGTGTGTGTGCAAACCTCTTTACATGTGATAATGACAGCTGTAATTCCTGTCTGATATACTCCACGCTCTGGGACTTACCGGTTACAAGTGTTCTGGCAGTTTGCGTGTGAACGTTGTGCGTTTGTGTACACGCACCTGATACATCGCAGGCAGAACAGACACACTCCGCAAGCTCTTTGTGCGAACACGTTAGCGAATCAGAGACGGATAATCTGAAACGTGTGTTTGTATGAAGGGACGTGCTGTGTGATGAATGGTCTATGACAGGTGTTTGGGATGAGCTCTCCAATTATCACACTTTAATACCTTTTTTCCCTTTTCCCAAGTAAACACACACCTCGACTCGGAGTGGCACGGCAAACTAGGTGCAAACTTAGTTAAAAAAGGAGAACCTGTGAGGTATTTGTATTTCTGTGTGACTTTTGATAACTTTTGTAAACTTTTGTAATTTTTTATCAGGCAAACTGTCATTTAAAAATTTTTTTTAGGTTAAAAATATATGCAAATAAGATATGGACAACTCTGTATGACTCTTGCATTCAAAGTTATGTGGACCAATAAGGGCTCAGTAACATTCCAGCGTTAAAGGGGAAGTATTATGTAAAATGGACTTTGAGCTTCACATCATGTTATTCTCTCATCAAAAACATACCTGCAGTGTTGCTTTGATTCTTTCCTGCATGTTTGAGAAATCCTTTAATCTCCCATGGCAACCGTTCAACTGTTCAAAATGCTTGGGTGGATCTAGCTCCTCCTTCAAGGTTGAAGCTCGTCATTGGAGTTGCAGCTTCCAAGCTTCCCCACAGAATAGCCCTCCCCTACTCAGCTCCTTCAGACTAGCTAGTAGTAATTAGCAAACACCTGGTGAAACTGACCAACTGCTGAGCTCATTATACGAGCTACATTTCAGAATAACGCTGGTAATGTTGCTTTAATTGTTGCTCCATTAAAGGATTAATGGAGCAACAATGTTGTGATGAGGCGGAGTTTCAAAAAGAGCAGGAGTTTTTAAAAGACAGAGGCCCAATTTCAGGGCTTTATAGCAAAATAAATTTTTTCTTCTGATATTTAATAGACATAACACTTTTGACAACTGAACAGTTGATTGACCAAAATCTTTTTAGTCTTTGCAGAATTTATTCTGCCTTTGTTTGTTCTACATTGTTATCCTATTTGTTGTTGTCTGTGTGTCTTTTTTAAAAAACGAGACAGGTCCAATTTCACAGCGTTAAATTACATAGTCAAATTTAAAATCATATTTGATACGCAAATAGAATTTTCATAACTACTAAAGGTAACAGTTTATTGACTGTGCAATAAAATAGTACTATGTGGGGCGCACCTAAAAATGCCACCACAGTATTTACTTTTTTTTTTGGAATTTTGAGACATTTTCATGTATAATTTATTCTATTTTCTAAAACAATTAACAAATTACATTTTATTTGCAGTTCGACATGTTAATCTGCCTGCATTTGTAGTATTTATGCTTTTCTGAGGTGGGGATGAGAGCGGTAGTGGCGAAGCGGAACCTTTGTTTGGGGGGCGTTTCTTCCAGGTTGGTTTTAGGATGGACTTCCGGTTTGCATCAAACGCAATAGACCTTTTTCACGCTTCCGCGTTTTAAAGCGGATGTGGGGTTTGACAATTTCCGGTGGCTATAGCGTTAGCATT